>VZTI01001442.1:476794-512986 GCA_013397865.1 Struthidea cinerea | reverse complement strand
CAGAAATAGGGTATTGAAAGAATGCCTTTCAGTGTATGTCCTGTGTGTGTAAGCATGATGTGGTGTGCTTTCCTTCTTGGTTTTTCTGAAGTTTTAATATGTTTTTGTCATTTCTGGTGCTGGTTAATGTGTTCATTTGAAGGCATATATAAATCCCAGTATGAAGTTTTGGAAAGTTTATGTATGAAAGTTATTTTTATCTATTTAAATAAAAGAAATGGTTATATTTATGCAGCAAGTAGAACACATTATCAATTCACTACAGGTCTGATTGGACAGATAGCTCATATCCCTGCACTCAAAAGTAAAGCAATAACATAAAATTTAAGTCTTTGTAAAAAGTAAACCCTTTTCTGTTGAGGTCCTGCTTGCTGTGTGGAGAGAGGAATGTAGTAGACCATTTGGGAGAAAGAAGAGTGGAAAAATGAGCCTCTGAGGAAAAGAGTAAGCAGCAGATAGAGCAAGAAGGAGTAGAAATGAGGAGGAAATAAGGGACCCACCAGCTGGGGATGGGGGAATCTTCCAGCATGAGGTGAAAAGAGCAAACATAAAATAGAAAACAGAAAAGTGTTAAATAACTGTAGTGAGTGTTTGAAGGGAAGAGAAATGTAGAAGTTAACTCTGAGCGGAGACCTGCCAGAATAGTGGCAGCAGAAACTGTTGTCTTGCACTTTTGCAACTGTAAACACACTAATTGGGGGGAAAAAGGAGAGCTGTACTAATGTTGTGAGAAGGCCTTGGCTTTCCAAGAATCACAGAATGAGTAAGATTGGAAGGGTTCACAGTGGATCATGTGGTCCAATCTCTCTGCTCAAGCAGAGTATCCTAGAGCACAAGAAAAAACCACTCATTTTCAATCTTAGTATTTTATCATCTATTTCAAATAAATTAATTTTAGGTACGAAGCTTTTCACAGTAAACTTTAATTTAGATCTGAGCATCATAAATGACTGAGTTATTTTGTTTTAACTTAAAAGATGCTTCTGAATGGCAGTATACATGTGAGTTTTAGACTCTCCTGTATTCTGATCCCCTGCAAATGCTCTCACTGGTATTGTGAGCAAAACAATTGTGTGTAAGAAGCCTATTTGCCTGGAAAAACTGTATAATGTCCGTTCTTAAATGAAATGAGCTTTTGTTTTTTTGCCTGTGCTTTTAAAAAAATGCTTCAACAGGTCATACAACTTTTGCATAACAGAGGTAACAGACTGGTAGTTCTGCAAGAGTATTTGTGTTCTCATCCGTTGCAGCAGGGACCAGCAGATTCCCAAGTGTATTGATGTAGAAACCAAAACTGGAGTAGGGAAGGAAACAAACTTAGTTCAAAATCACTAGAAGGGACCATTTCAGCATGCTTAGTAGCATCGGCTTGGAGCTCTGATGCTGCTCCTGTTTGTTCTCTCCTTTTTTTAAGCCAGTCGTGAGGGAGGGAGTGGGAATGGCAACTTGTCAGTGAAATGTTGTGGCATGTAGTTTAGGGAGGGTTACAGATTACCACTGTCCTGTGGAGAAGAAAGAGGGAAGGGCAATTGAAGTACAGGCTGATCAGGTAAAAGAGGAAGGCAATGTTATTGGTGCAGAAGGGAAAATTAAAATAAGGTACTTTTTTTTTGTCAGATAAGTTTTTTGTTTGTTTTTTTTTTTTTTTTCTCTCCCTTTTATTAAGGAGAAAGAACTGGGGCATTGAAAAACAAGAAATGTAATGTGCCCAGTTGAGAAGGCACTGAAAAACAAGTGCTGTTATTTCTCTTGATATAAAGTTGTCCTACTGTTCTATTCCCTGTCTTTAAAGTAAAAGGATATCTGAGGAGAGGATGATGGCAGAATGGCTGTTTATTTTCTTTCACTTTTCTTGACAAAGCCTGCTTAGCTTATGCTTGCAGTTATTCTACCGATTCAAACATTCCTGTGTGTTTGCTAACACCATAAGTAATGGTCATCTTACTCTTACTAAGAAGTTCAGAACCACATGAAGTTACAAAATTTAGTTTGAGTTTGAACTTACAATTTTGCGGTATGATATTACCATATATTATCTCCTTTTATGATACTACCGTATATTATCTCCCTTCCTTTCCCCCTTTATCCTGGTGTGTGAGTTCAGTGAGCTCCAGACTTTTGTATCTGAAAGAATTATTGTTTTTAATTGGAATACATGTTCAGCTCTGAGGGTCAGTGATGTACTGATCCCATGTGAGAATTTTATGTGGATGTTTGTGTATTAAAATTAAAAGCTAAAAACCCCTTCTTTTCTTGCTTTTGGGATGGGACTTAGTATGCAGATAGCCAGCTCTGAAGTGACCTGTAGCAAAACACAAGCTTTGAAAGACAATTAAACAGTTGAATGTTGAGGGTTTTAGGGAATATTATGAAAACTTTTGGAATTACGAACATGGAGGCTTGCTGGGTAATAATCATGGACTTGAGAAGTTCATGTGTTGAAAGTGGTGTTTTCACAGTCTGTGGAAATCCGATAATGTTCTTGTTTTAAGTGAACAGCAGCGTAATCAGTGTTTCACAATGCTCAGGGCAGAGCTTAGTTAATATTTTTAATATTTTCTTTAGAGAAATAACTGAGATACCTCCTAAGCTTCATCACATTTATTCAGCATTTAAATTGTTGGGTGGTAGTTTAGCTTTGCTGGCTTGTTAAAAAGAGAAACCTCTAGTCCTGTACTCCACATGTTGGTTTTGCAGTCAGTAAGTATGCAGATAAAGTTCTTTCTGTTCCACTTAGCACCATTTGAAATTATCAGCAAGTTAAGTCTATTCAACTGCTTATCTACAGAGGGGCATGTAGGACTCCAATTAAGTTTACATGGATAAATGCAGATTTGTGTTTGCAGGCATCAAGATGACAGAAGCTTAATACTGTAAAAAGGCTAATCAACACTGAATATGTTTAGTGTCAGTAAATATTTATAGTGGAAACATTGCCTATGATTTTGTGCCTTGGCATTCCAGGTTCTGGTTTTTAGTGAGTAAAAATGTGGTGTGATATCCTCTTCATAAACCTGTTATAAAATTGTTTTCTATAAAATGCATTTTATCGTTGTCTTTGGGTTTTCTTGTGAGGGTGGGTTAGGAGTTAGGCTACAGTATATAAGTTAATGAAAAGTCTGGTGTACTTAGCAGAGTTTTTAAGGCAGAGAATGAAGGAGGGAAGGAGGCAAGATAGAGGCAGGCAGTATGGGGAGTAATTTCTTCTGATTATAATTTAATTTTTTTTTAATGAGGCCTTCTTCAAACAGGGGTTGCTAATAAGCTCTGGTGAACAGTGTGATTATTTAGTATGTTCCTGTATTCATTAGGCAATAATGACAATTTAACTGGAAAATTAATGGAACCTCAGGAATATGTGTTCTATATAAAGCATATGAATATGTAGTTTTTATAAATTTTGGTAGTTCTCCGTAATTTAAATGCTAGTCTGCTTTCTTTTACAAATATATTCTGGAAAATAGTGTGTAAAAATTGAAACCCAAGAAACATACCTTAAATTGAGCTTCTACTGATGTAAAATTGTATGAAGACTCCAGCCAAGTAAAATGAAAAAAAATAGACATACAGAGAATGGTGATTATTATATTTTATTTTTACTTAGAGGAAAGAAGACTATAACTGTAACTGCAACTGCAGTTCTGCATCAGCCTTAACAATGTAAAAATCATGATGCTGAAGTGAAATTTTGTTTTCTGGAGGAGAAATAAATTGATATAGTTTAGGATTTTGCTTGTTTGTTGAAAACGTCATGGCTTGTCAGGCTAACAAATGTGATTTTCTTCCTGGCAGCCTGCAGATCTAGTCAAGAAAAAGAAAAATTCTCTGAAAGCCACTGCAACATAAATACAATATACTTCAGTTTAGTGTCTAACTTTGCATGAAATAAGCACTGCTTGTTAGCCTCTGTTTGATCCTGTGAGAGTGTGAGGCTGATGTCTGGCCAGTGTTTTGGAAGCAGCAGGTAGTCAGGAGCAAGCTGCTCTAGGGGTCCATATTTCTGTAGCCTAGTAGTTACTCACACACAGATGGAGACCTTATGAACTTTGACAGAGGTCACACTAAATTGCAAATCTAAAACTTCTAGACTTCTGAAGGATTACACTGGTAATTTTTTTTAACACCATATGATTTGGTACATCACTAAAAGCATCAACTCAGTCTTGAGAAGCAGATCAACCAGGCAGTCATTGCTCACATAAATGGTCATAGGGACTGATAAAGATACCCTTTCATGATACTTTAAAGGGAAATTTGTATGTGTAAAAAGCATTTGTATTGCTTCCCAAACACCTAGGCTTGTCTGCTCTATTGAACTTATTAAAGAAATTTTGGAGCTTAAAACATTGCAGAAGTCTCATATTTTTCAAATGCACATGAGTTAGAAAGAATGAAGAATACTCATGGTATTTTTTTGATTTTAGGTCTTTTGGGGCAGTCAGTTGAGACACTAAGCTCTGTCATCTGTCATCAGCCATCACCTCACCAGGGATCTTACAGCAGTTTAGGAAAGAAAAATGTGAGATCATCTGGTTACACATTGTAGCATGTTTAAACCCTTGATTCAAAGTTGGGCAGCATTGAAGAACTCCTGTTTGTCTTGATGCTGGGCTTAATAGATGAAGTCTGTGGGATATTTCAGCTTACTATTCAAATTGGAAATTTTGGGGGGAAATTTGTAGCAGACAAAGACAAACATTATTTGTTTCCAAGTTGTGGTCATTTAGCACAAGATTTTAAATTCTTTTGTTTGATGGAGATGCAGTGTGACTTTCATTCAGTGTTTATGAAATCAGGGTCTGTGAATGATTATTTAGGTTGCAGGCAGCAGAGATCTTCTTTTAATCAAATGGACAAATTTCTTCATGTCATCATTGAACTGGTTGTGTCATGTGCTATTTAATGGCTCACGAATGAGTCTTTAAAGCTGTGACTTCATGATTCAATGAGGCTCAGTCTGACTCTGTGTTGAAAGTTGTTTCAGTGATGGCCACACAGAGAGCTTGAAAATTCACACCAGCAGCAGACTAGTAGGGGAAAAAAGCTTTGAAAGTGTTTGAACTGGTCTGCATATAAAATAACAAGGATGTTGTTCATGCTTCTAAACTGGAAAAACACAAAAGAAAAAGGAGTGTACAAGAATCTCCTGTAGCCACAGCAATTTGCATGCTCTGTACTGCTAGTGTCTTTGCTTTGGTGAGATCTCAACAAGGGAAAAAATCCAAATAACTTAATTTACAGCTGAAATACCTGAGTTTACGATGGATTCTTTTTCAATATTATTTTAAACTAGAACTATTAGCAAAAGAGTGCAAATAATTGAGTAATGTCATCTCTAATTGTGATCATATCATCATAACTTGTGAGTAAACTTATCTGAAGTACAGAATTTTGTGCTTTGGGAGAGATGTGTATGCACAGACAAATTTTTGCTAGAAACTGTTTTGTGATATGTTTTGCATTTTATACTTGATGGCGTGCAGCTAAAGCCAAAGTTAATGTGACATGGCAAACGCAATGTGATTTGGAGTTACCTGTTCCTCTGACACTGACGAAAGAATGTGAATTACTTTGCATTTCTAGAGGGGCGAGAATGTGCACAGCTGAGGTTGGATAACCTCTTTCCTATAGCAGCTCCTCAATTTATCCATGCCTAGAATAAATCAACACCTGCAATGCTCCTGAACTGCATGTCTATTTCAGCTTCTTTTAAGAAGTATTAATATTTATGAGCCAGTGTTATCATGTGTAGTCATATTGGCATTGAACTCTTCTGGCTCATCAGATTTTGTTTGATCTCTTTCTAAAATTGAGAAGAGAATGGAGATAAAAATTGTGGTTTTCTGACCTGTAATCTTAAACTTTCCAGAGATGACCTGTATGCTACTTTCAAGAGAGACAGTACCTTCTTTTTGAAAATTGTTTGCAGTAAGGAGAAGATAATTTAAATGATCTAGGGAGCTTTTTCTCAAGGATTTTTTTTTTTTGCACCCCCTTTCCTCTCCCACCTCCTATAAGGACTTTCTTGTATTTAATATTTCAATAAAATGACTTCTAGTGACCATCATATTCAGTGCTAAACTGCAAGTACTTCTGGCAAAATGCAGTTTAGCATTAAGTCACTAACTTAGTTGCATAGAAGTTATTCAACTAAAACAAAAATCATTTAGGAGATGGAGGAGACAGACTGAGAAAGAGACGAAGAAATGCACAAAACATAAGTAGCATAATATTCAAAGAAATTGAAGGATAAAGGTGGCTCTAAAGGTTCTGTGAAAAGTTATTTTAAAATAAAGTAAATTATTTTTGTGGGCTATATGCCTAACAGGGTCACAGAGAGGTGCTAAAGAGGAACCAGGGTATTGAATAAAAGAATTGACCAGGTGAGGTTGGATAAAGGTACACATGGAGGAAGCAATACATTTCTTTGTTTTGTAACTTAAACAGGAGTCTCTTAAGCATTACAAATGATAAAAATGTTGTAAAATGATGTGTTAAGTGGTAAAACTTTTTACGGTATTTCATCACTGTGATTGGGGTTTAACCTGGTGCATATCTTTCATTCAGGGTTCAGTGGAATTGAGCTAATATTTGTCATTTCAAGGAGATGGCTGTGGTCTTGCCTACATCTTCTAGAACTGAACCAAATGTCTCTTGGTTGTGCTTGCTGTCCTTACCTAGGTGTTTGAATTAGGCTTGATAAATTGTTTGAATTAGGCTTGAAAATTTAGATTGTTTACTTTATAATTAAATTGAGTGTTTAAAAGGGTGTGTCTTGAGGCAGGGGTGAAACAGAACTAGTAAATCTTCATTGATTACATCAGTACTATGGTATCTAAGTTGTGAACAAATATTTCTTCCAGGAAGATAGGAGTTCATATTTTTATAAGTCCTTTCCTACTGTAATTTGTGATTAATGTTACCTGATTTTTGTATTGATTTGTTTTTTTGTTTTCAGGTGTGGCTCACAATATTTCTTTACTGCGAGAAGTGATCGTCCATCCACGCTTTGTTCAAGGAGACATCAGCACTAAATTCCTTCCTGAAGTCTATCCTGATGGTTTTAAAGGTTTGTTCCATTTGGAAATGTTTCTTTTCTCGAGCGGTGTTGTTTTTGATTATTGTTCCTTTATATTTTTAGACTGATATGTTCCCCAGTCTTTACTTTTTCTTCAAATATACCTGTGCATACACACAATTAGTGTTTTTAAATAATGCATAAAGTTGAAATAGCTTATTTTTTTATTTAAAGAAGGCAAAATACATATTTCTACTGATAAAATAGTAAATTAAATACACCCAAAGTCAAGAAAAACCATTTGTAGCTGATACGAAATATGTAAAGTAAACATCAGTTCAGTTCTGCTATGCTACCATGCTTCATTACAGACAGTACTTCTACTGTTAACTATGGTAAGATAAGATTTCCTTTTACTCAGCACTGTTGCTTCTTCAGTAAGTTGGTGTAGCACTTCTAGAAATGCCTTTTGGCACCCTTTGTTTTACCTGTGGTCTTGTCTGGAGGATCGGGCATTTTACCAGAGTATTTTGGTACGCTGGTCTTAATACTCATTAGACACAGTAATGGGCATAATTTTGAAATTGCTAACTCATACGCTAGGTTAACATAAACACAAATGCAATTATTTCTTTATAACATCCCAAACTACTCAATTTCAAAAATGTTACTGACGGTTGCTAGAAAAATGTAGGGAAACAAATAGATTGGTTTCCTTTCACAAGGATCAGGTTTTAAAAGGTGGACTTCTCTCTTAGCCAATCTGCTGTAGATGCTTTCTTGGCCTGTGTGGTCAGAGACACTCAGTTCTTCCATGCAGGTCTCTCACCTCAGCTGGCATTCATCAGGCAGAACATCTTCCTTATTAAAAAATAGACAGTATTTATAGTTCATCATTCATGGGTCCTTTATGAATCCCATGGAGATTCCATTTCCCCCATTCATCATTAATCCAATGTGGCAGAATCCTCATCCCACTTTGGAGGCAGCGCTGCCAGATTGGCAGTCACTGGACATGACTGGCACCTTGCCAAATTCTAGTCTCATTAAGGAGCAGAACAGATTTTTCGTACCTCAGGACTCAGTGTGTGAGTGTGTGGATGACTATTCTTTGCACCAGAACTACTTGATATCATGATGTAATTGACAACTCTGTGTGTGATACAGTCCTACATGCGCAATTACTGCATCCTGCTTGTTCCTGGCTTCTGACTGAGACCACAGGAACAGGTGTTAGCTACTTTGAGTGGCAGTGGGCTTGTGATGCTTCAAGCTGAAAAGTTCCTTTGTCATCTTTGCTAGGGGGTACTTAGCTAATCCTTGGGTAACTCAGCTGGCTTTCATCCCGTAGAGATTCCAGGGTACACTGATCATCTGCTCTTGAAGGCTTGGTGCTGCTGTAGCTGATCTTTCTCCCTTCCCTGACACTTGAATACAGAATCTTATGTCTTGTCTCTCTGATATTTCTGGGACTATTCAGTCCTTTTCCTGAGTAGATCCGGATCTCTAAACCACCATGAAACCTGCATTTTTTTACTGTTGCTGCTTTTGTTGGGGTAGTTTTTTTGTAAGTTCCTGAGTTGATTTAGCTTCTGAAGGAATCTGGTGAACTTCAGTAGATGTGCAGAGTGAGTGGCAGACTGGGAATGGGGAGAGGGGAAAGGAGGAAAAAGGCAAGGATGCAAGATGTTGGCCTCCCAATAACATATTGTGAGAAGGCAGCCACACCTGGCACACAGCTGGGAACAATGAAAACATAAACCAAACAGTAGTATTATATTAACAGATTCTTAAAGATATGCTTTTGCTCTGGACACCAGAAGACACAAGAACAGATATTGTGACAGTTTGTAATAGAAACTGACTGGCACATGTGAAATTCCTAGACTTTGTTCCGGCTGTATGAAAAGTCTTGCTCATCTCCTTGTATCAAACACAAGCACACATTAGCCTTCTTAATGATAAATAAAGGAACGTATTATGGCACTGTACTTCAGATCAAGAATACTTACTCATGAATACTGATTAAAAGCTCACCGAAGTAACTGAGAACTGTTTTAATGATGTAGCTTGCACTGGATCAAACCCTTCGTGCTAAAAAAAAATTGATTACTTGAATTTGAAGATAAGTTTTCAAGTACCCATTGAGAAATGTTTCTACAAATCCAAGGACTCAAATGGGAACTGTTGAATGCAAGCAAGGATAGTGGGCAGATGACAGGTGGAAGCTCAGGAAGAGAAGCAAAGACAAAAATTAACTTATATGTAATTTCTTTAATCACTTCAACTAACTTTTTAATATAAATACCCACGGTAGACTTTGCTAGGAGAATTTGAAAATTAAGTTGCTTCATATCTCTTACTGTTGCTTATAGATGATGAATAGCTGTTAAAAAAGAGCTGTGACAATCTGAAAAATTAGAGCAATGTATAGCTAACATGCATCTGGAAATACGTAGAAATATGTGCTGTTGTTAACAGTAGGCATGCATACCAGAAGTGTTTTAAATTTGGAAAACTTAAAAAATAGGAACATTTCAATAGAGATGTGTGTAATGTTAATGCTCAAGCACAATCCATTGTTTCTTTTGTAAACTGCACAATTGGCACTGGTGATCTACACTGATGGTAAGTAATGAATGTCAGCTGTGTTCTCTCTGGTGACTGCATGAAGTACTGGCCTATTTCTTATGTGCATTTTTCTTCAAGTATAAATATCGAGTCTTGCTTAAGAGTAGAATAAGAGATGCTTTGTTTTCCGGTCTCATTTTATGAATTCCATTATAAATCCTTTATTAGAAGACCTTTACTCTAAGTTAAGAAAAAGTGGCTTATTAGATGTATCTTGGCTACTTTTCTATTAACCTGTGTGATGCCCTCTTCAAATTACATGTAGAATGGGCATGTTCAGTAATTTTCATGATTAGAGTTTAACTCTTTATCCCTGTCTTTAAGTAAACATTCACTACCAGAAGAAGTTTGTTTATTTCAAGTTATTTTAAAATAATAGCTGTGCCTAAAGTAACCTTGTGCAGAGTTTGATTAGTGTGGGACGGCAGATGCTGTTATGCCATTTTTTCGTCCATGTGAGGGATGGCTGGCTGGAATGCTGGCTGGCAGTAGGTGAGCTGGAGTAGGTTGTTGCTCTGAGCATACATGTGTGTTTTGGGAGGCATGCAGATCTGAGGGTGGGTGCAGGAACACTGATTAGGTCAGGTGACACAAGTACACCTGTGTTAGAGCGGCCTCCAAGCACTTTGCTTACAGAATAAAAATGTTTGCCAAGCATGCAGGAGTCAGATACACTGTTCTACTACAGCTTCCAAACAACCTGAGAAACCTCTGTACTTCCTAATCCGCTTAATGAGAAAGCAATTTACTATGTATTATCCCGATTTTATAGGCACAGAAAGTGTGTCTCTATTTTCACAGAGATCCAAGAGGAGTCTTGGACAAAGAACAAATTAAACTCAAGGAGCTTTAGGTTAGTACCCTGTTCATGGTATTAGTCACTGTGGTTCAGGCTGTTTCACAGTTAAATGTTTTCCCTGTTTTCTTTTAAAATATTGAGATTTTCTTTTTCTTGATGTTCCACTCTTCCTGGTTATTAAATGATGTCTCAAGTCAGTCAGTCTCTTTCACTGGCACAGGATGTGTCTCCCAAAGATGGGGCATTTTCCAAGAGATTATAATGAAAGTCATCCCAAAATACATGAGGAAAAAAAACCAGAAAAGGAATAGTTTACTTTCCCTCTTCTAGCATGTTTACCTCATTTGAATGGACAGGAAGAACAGAAATTCTGATGGACAATCTTTTATCTTTTTAATGCAGAAAGGATTAAAGAGGAAGTACTTCTCTTCTGAAATGGCATATTGGCTCCAGAGACTGTGTGTGAGGTGAAGGCCTTCAGTCATGTTGTGTTTATCATAATCATGTGGGTTGGATGAAGTGATTACTCTGCTTAATGCTTATTAAACCATCTTTGGAGTACTGTGTCCAGTTTTAATCCCCTCATGCATGTAAGAAAGATGGCAATAAACTTGAGTGAAGAGCCACAAGGGTGGTGCTGGGGTTGGAATAGGTGAGCTGTAAGGAGAAGCTGGGAGAACCAGTCTTGTTTCTCCTGGAAGCAAGAAAGCTTAAGGTGGACCTAAGGACAGCCTTTAGGACCTTTAGGGGGTTCCCAAGAACGTGCAGCCAGGCTCTTCAATGAGTTGCACAGCAAGAGTCAGGGGTCATAAATTGGAGATTTTAAAGGTCTCACTGCACAAACCTCTGAGCAACTTATTCTGAATTTGATGTTGAGATTGCTTGGTGGGGAGGGGTTTATTCACACTGAATAAACTAAGGAACTTTCAAGGTCCCTTCAACCTCAGTCATGCCATGATTCTGAGCGAAAGTGCTTTTTAGGTGAATTGGGGCTGCAGCTATGACTTTTAAATTTAGGTCTGGAGGCTTTTGCTATTAGTTGGAGGGGGGAATGCAGCTTCCCCGTCACTGTTAGAAGATGGAGGATGCTTGCTGCTAATTCCATTCATTTTCTCTGCATTGGAATCTAATATTAGTTTTAACTTATGAAGCTACTGGATTATAAAGGGACTTAACAGTTTACTTTCTTATTTCTGGCAGGTGAGGCCAAAAAACCACTTCTTGGTATGTCACTACTTCCTTTATAATTCAGAATAGTAGAGGCTTCCTTTCTGTATACTATAGCATCTGTCTTAGAAGTGGCCATGAGTTCTCCGAGACACACTTCTTCACTACTCTGAATGGCTTGAGATGGCTTACGCAATGTTTGCCTGTCTTTTACCATGGCTGTTTGTGTGGAACAAAGCTGTGCTTGACTTCACAAGAAATTAAACCATTTAATAACATTCAACTTTGTTTTCTGCCTCAATCTACTTGGTATATGTGCCATCTGTAATGGTTAACTTCAAAATCCACTAGGAAAAACTTGAGCTGAGACAGAACCTAGGAACGTTACAAACTTTGCCTACACTGGTATTGATCTGAATTATGCATTGCACTTTTATCTTACCCATTATGCTTTTAATTTTTATTCTTCCCAATCAGAAAACAATCACTCTTCAAGTATTAAGTAACCGACTGGGGCACATAACCAGGGCTTGTTTGTTTTGTTTTGTTTTTTTTCCGTGTAATTGATAGTAGGAAACACATTTCTAGGACAAAATGCAAATGAGACTGTTATGGGAAAAATGACCTTTTATGTAATTTAATTTGAAGCTGGTTATGTAAAGTAATTGCATGAACCTTTTTGACTCAGCTTGGGGGATACTGGGATAATATTGATTTAAGCAATCATAACATCAGGGAAATGAGAGAGAAATATTTTTTTTCTTGTCTTCCTTCCGACCAGGGTTCTGCCATTTAGTAGTAATAGATGTGTGCAGTTGAGTTTTAAATAATATGAACAACACTGCTTCCACTCCTTTAGTTGTGACTTAATTTTATAACCGTTCTTCCTGTTGTGCATTCACCTTATGTAATTCAGCTGATAATTCAGTGATAATGCAGAAGTATATCCCAGGTTAAGCAGAGAGATTTGTCAGCTACCAGTTCCGTGTTTTATTGCGGAGGTGCAATTTCTGTGTAGGCCAGGAGTCTGCAGTGACGAGAACAGGGAAGACCAATGGTGTAACTTCTTATACTGGAAGTTGGGGTACCTTTGCTACTTACTCATTTCGCTCCCTTTCAAGGAAGCACTTGGACAACTGCTCCAGAGGTAGCTTTGTTACTCTTCAAATCAATCTGTATGGTGAACGTGAAAGGCTGTGTTGTTATATCTTTATTGATGGTGAATATTAATTTATTCCTCAAGACACCCCACTGAAATCCTGAGGAGTAGCTTCTGAAGAGAAATAATACTTGATGGGAAACAAAAGTATTACTATCTGGAACATTTGTGTATTTCCAAATACAGGAATGTAATTGTAAGTTTGACTTCAAAACTGTTTAGAATTCAGCTGAGCATAGCAGCAAAGCAAAAGCAGACAGCAAGGGAAGTGGGACTGGAGTTCAGAGAAATAAGGCAGTACTGACAGCAGCAGTCTGTCCTGTGTAATAAAGGTAAATTGCCATCCTTAGGAAGCAGCCTTTAATCAAACTTCTGAGTTATGCCTCCAAAGTTATGCTAAGGACATTCTGTGGTAGGGTTGTGTGTTTATTGCCAGAGACCAAAACCTAATTTTGGTATGTTCCTGTTAACAGTTTATATTATCTCCCAGAAATCCTCCTTTGGATACTACAGCATAACTGGTTTTCTGCTTGCCATGTCTGTGACACAACTGGTGTCAGTAGTGACAAATGGATAAATATTTTTTTCATGTTTGTAGTAATGAAGCAATGAGTGTGACTCTTGATCAGTTGTTAACCTGTTTCAACTTACTGACCTTTGTTCACTGTTTGGAGTTTGATTTTTGTTGAAGATATGGGGAGAAAATAGTTTTTGTGGCACAGCAAGCAAAAAAGCAGTTATTTCATCCAAGATGGAGGTCATGCAATAAAACCTTTGAAATGGGATCTTTCTAGTTTTACCTTGTTCCTGTATTTGAGTTGATTCTAACAGTGTGTGTTGAAGCAGGTGGGAACATGCAGTTTTGGTCACACAGTTTCTCAGGGACATTTAGCTGATTTTATGGGACTTTTTCAACCTCAAGTGCTTGCTCAAGACCTCAGCAGCGACGATATGCTGACCATCACTGCTTCAGAAGGCATTCCTATATCTTTGCAAGCTTCATCTTACTTTTTCAGTACAAGCAGTACAGGTCCAGCTGTTCGCATGCCTGCTTCCAGGCTTCAGCTTCCACAACAGCAGGTGTCTAGTCCCTCGTCACCTCACCTTGGCTTTCAGCTTCCGGATGACTTCGTACGTCATCTTTTTTTCCACCTCAGAGAATGTGCAAGAGAATTTCTACCTCACCAGGTTGGAGCACTGGGTCCCCAGCCCTCATCTCTCCCGCACGGTGGCAGGCACCCACCCACTTCCACTGTACATACTCCTTCCCTGTCTACATCATTGCCACCTGCGATGGCGGTACCAGCCATTCCTTCCCTATTGCCTTACAGCGCACAACCTCGAATCACCTTCCCTATTCCTCAGACAGGAGGGGGAGGGGAAGATGGAATGCAAGGATTCTTCGGTCAAGAAGGACTTGCATCTGGTCAAGCTACAGGTCCACACAACGTGAGTGTTGGCCAGGGGGACTGAAAGGCAAAGGCTTTAGGGCAGGTTCGTGATGTGCCTTTAGCTGAGGCATGTAAACAAATCATCAGTTTTAGATTCAGTGTTTTGAAAAAGCAATCTCAGAGTTTCTTCTCTGTGTGTAAACAACTGGAAAACTGGCACATTTCAGATCTGGATAATTGATGTTTTTGCAATGTATAATTACATAAGGCTTATATATATATAAAATGTGTGTGTATATGTACAAATAGTACAAAAGTTAAGTGTTTTTTGAATTTTGCCTTGCAATCAGTTTTTCTGGTGACTGGCAAAGGAAAAATTGAGTTTGTTTCTGAAGCCAGGTTCTCAACCTTTCAGCATTTGTATTTTTGCATGTGTTTGTTGAAGTGAAGACAGTCTCCATTTCAAGGCAGATAAAAAAAATAAACACTGAGCAAAGGAACTTGCAGTAATATTCAGCCAGAATATGTTAATGTGGACTAAATTAAAAAGAGATTGATGCAGATTTTCTGACTTTTGTTATTTTTAAATTTACATTTTTTGGCCTGAGACAACTTCTTTGTACTGTTAGCTGGACTTCATTGAATGTATTCCCATCACTGTGGCATGACTGCATTTCTGAGGTGTACTCTAAGTAGCCTCTTTACCTAACCCTGTTTAATATGCCCAGTGGAATGATGGGATCTGTGCAGAAGACATCCTGTTTTGAAATTGTGGCTTTGTTACTGTAGAGTCTGCTCCAGTCCTTTACAGCAGCCTCCATTCTGGATTTTCTTGAGGATCTCATTAGTCTTATTTTATGCTGCTGATAGAAATTGTCACTGGCTAGTAACCAGTACTGGGGAATGTGAATTTACATTAGATAGCACTGAGGTGATGGGAGGGAGATCTAGAAGGGATCTGTGTAACTGTTTGTCCGCTGCAGGACTGGAAGCAAATGTGCTCCTCTGGGCAGAGTTCCTCTGGGAGACACAGCCTTCTGAAGCACTTCCCCCATCCTTTCATGTGAAATCTGTGCTTGTTCTGGATGATGGCATTTGCTGTGATACGTACACATAAAGCACTTTTTGAGAGCTGTGTTGTAACTGAGCTCAGCAAAGTCTTTCAGTCTCAACATTTATCTTTTAACTTTATTGTGTAATCCTTCTCTCTTGCTCCTTAAACACTCTTGCTTTCAGTTGTGCAAAATCTCTTTCTCAAGGATAAAGTTTGCCTCTTTTCTTCATGACAATTCAGTTTTGCAGTTCTTGACCTGTTTTATGTCAATTTTAACTTCCTGCCACTGCCTTGTGGACCGGGTACTTTGTCCTTTTGTTCTCTCTCACAGAATCATAGAGTGCTTGGGTTTCAAGGAACCTTAAAAATCACCTGGTTCCAACCTCTCTGCCATGGGCAGGGATACCTTCCACTAGACCAGATTGCTCATAGCTCCATCCGTCTTGGTCTTGGGATTTCCAGGGATGGAGCATCCACCCCTGGGCAACCTGTTTCAGTGCCTCACCACCCTCACAGTAAAGGACTTCTTCTTAGTGTCTAATCTAAACCTGCTCTCTTTTAGTTTGAATCTATTCCCCCTTGTCCTTTCTCTACATGCTCTTGTAAATATTCTCCCTCTATCTTTCTGGGAGGCACCTTCCAGGTACTGGACAGCTGCAGTTAGGTCACCCTGAAGCCTTCTCTTTTCCAGGCTGTATTGGTTTTGCTTGGCCTGAATTTTGGTAGCAGGGGGGCCACAGAGGTGGCTCCTGTGAGAACCTCCTGGAAGTTTCCACCATGTACAGCAGAGCCAGTGGCTGATGGCTCTGAAGATGGACATGTTGCTGGCCAAAACTGGGCCGATGAGAGAGGTTGGTAACACCTCTGTGATGACATATTTAAGAAGAAAAACAAAATAAAGTCACAAGATTTTGGATTCTAGTCAGAGAAAAGGGGGAGGTGAGAACATGTGAGGGAAAACAACATGGCAACACCAAGATCGGGGAAGAAGGACGGGGGGGAGGTGCTCCAGGTGCCGTAGCTGAGATTCCTGTGCAGGCTGTGGTGCAGACCATGGTGAAGCAGGT
Organism: Struthidea cinerea; assembly: GCA_013397865.1. NCBI lineage: Eukaryota > Metazoa > Chordata > Aves > Passeriformes > Corcoracidae > Struthidea > Struthidea cinerea. Next base: position 496,700 of record VZTI01001442.1, on the reverse strand, counting down.
TGTCCCCCTGCAGCCCATGGGTCCACATGGGATGCAGAGATCCACCCGCAGCCCGTGGGGGAGGTGCCCGTGCCAGAGCGGGTGGATGCCTGGAGGAGGCTGTGATCCAGTGTAAGACCCAGTGGAGAGAGGGAGCCCTCGCTTCCAGGCTGGAGCAGCCTGTCCTTGGAGGGCTGCACCCCATGGAAAGAGAGAGCCACGGCGCAGCAGTTTTGGGAGGGCTGTGTGCCCGTGGTAGGGGCTCACGCTGCAGCAGGGGCGGTGTGGCTGCTGCTCCTGAGAGGGGACCCATGCCGGGGAAGCTCACGGAGAACTGTCTCCCATGGGAGGGACCCCATGGCCTCACAGGGGAAGATTCCTCTCCTGGAGCAGCAGAAGAAAATCATGGTGATAGATTGACTGAACCCCCATGCCCTGCCTGTCTCCCTGCGCTGTCAGTGGGAAGGACAGAAGGGCTGGGGAGAAAATGGTGTTTTTAAGGGCTTATTTTATTTCTCATTATCCTCCTCTGATTCTGTTAGCAATAAATTCACTTTGTAACTTTAAGTTAAACCTGTTTTGCCCTTGAAGTGTTTTTTTTCCCCTGGTCCTTATCTCAACTAATGAAGCCTTCGTTAATTTTTTCCCCTCTGTCCTCTGCTCAGCTGTGGCAGGGGAGGGTGAGCAAGTGACTCTTGTGGGTGCCTGGTGTCGGACCAGTGTCAAACCATGGCACAGGCTGAACAATCCCAGTTCTTGTAGCTGTTCCTCATAGGAGAGGTGCTCCATTTCTCTACTCATCTTGGTGGCCCTTCTCTGCAAACTTGCATCATTCTTGGCCACGTGTTTGCCACCTTTTCATGCCAAATCTGTGTCGTGTGATTTCTGACCTAAAGATGAGCAGGGCAGAGTTCTGTCACTCTGCTCTTTTAGCCTGTTGAATGGACAGTTGAATCTCTATTTAACCTTCTCTTTCTGGAACAAGCCCAGATTGCGAGAAAACCTGCTTCCAATCACCCCAGTTGTGTCTTTTTGCCAAATATTTATTTGGTTGCCTGTCTTCAGATTATAGACTGCTTTGAGCCACTTTCTGCTTCTGAAGTGTCAAACATGACTTTGACTCCATTAGTTGTGATCTAATGGTTACACAAATGACACTAAATGACCCAGGGCTGATGAGTAGCATTATCCCCATTTATTTTTTGGGTTTGTACTGTTGTGCTGTCCCTTTTGTTTGAAAGACCTGTAGCCTTTGCCTCAGATAAAGTACTGAGAGTGTTCTATATTTTGAGTAAGTTCTAATGTACAGATGGATTCCTTACCAGCATGAGGCACAATATGTCAACCAGTGACATTTCAGTAATGAAAACAAGATGCTGCAGCATCATTCAGTTTCTTTTCTTTCAGTTGTCAAATTGTTTTTAACAGAGATACCAATGTTAGCAGTTGGGCTGATTTGTATGAAAACATGCAATTTAAACTCTGAAACTCGGAGCGTCTGCTATGCTGTGCCTCGTCTTAATTTAGAGGAAAAAATGTTGCTTTCATGTGTAAGGACTGAGCATTGTCTTTACTGGTAGTTGTTACTTTTTGTGTCTGTGTTGGTCTGTGGTATCTAATTTTTTTTTAAACTTCTTTTTGAAAACTAGGACACAAGCTGACAGATCTTGAAAGAAGAGAACTACTGGCAACAGCAGCGTCTTTGTATGTGGCTGAACAACTGAGATCACAGCGATTTCTAGGGACTCCAAGGTAAGTTCATTTCTAGGAACTCAGATGTGCTGATGTGTTTCTTTAATGACATCTTCTCATGCACAAGAATAACTGGTGAGAAACTGCATGGTTTCTTAATATAGTCTGTTTTTTCTAAATTCAAATGAGCTGTGGCTTACATTTCCCTACTTGCACAAGTCATACATGATTATTTTTATTCTAAGTATTAGCAAACTAATAGGCACAAAAATGTGTTACAAGCCAGTATAGTAATTAATGCACATCAGGAGTTTCATTAATGCAAAATGTTGCTGCATTAGTAACTAACCACAAATTGAGCATCACAAATTTCCCATGTGCCCATTTGAAGCAATCTAAGCACTTTGGTACAATATGAATATTCAGCTACAGAGCTTTAAAATATTGTAGATTTGTGAGTAATTTGCTACCTTGATGAAGAACCTTAATAGTTTAGAATCTTAATTCTGAAAACACTTTCAGACTGTAAAGGTGGAAGGTAATTGGGGGAAGAATCAACACCTTGCTTTAAGTATGGTTTTTTTGGTGCTTTTATACCCCCACTCCCCCATGTTTTTGAACAGTAGCTGGTAGTAACCTAGGCAGTACTGTTAACTGACCAGCCATTGCAGTAGCCCCTGTCAAAATGCTAATTCACTGCTTTGGCTTTTTGGAACAGTATGCTTTTTTCTGCTAGGATGTCTAGCTTTTCTTGTCCTCTGGCCCATCATTGACAGTGCCATGAGACCTTCTATTAGAATTAACTGGATTTGTGAAGCTTGCTTGTGTAGTTGGTGTTAGCAGTGGTTGTATGCAGGGAATCCTGACTTCAGCATAACTCTCCTCGCCTCACGTTTTGTTATGTAGCTGCATATATGTTTGTATGTGAGGGAACTCGTAGTGCAGGATAGACATTATTCACATTCCATGCCCGTGGTTTGACAGTGTATTCTATTACTGATTTTACAGTGGTCAGGAATAAATCAAATGTGGTTTCAAGAAGCCTTTATTTTTATTTGTACCCACGAAGATAATTAGTACCATATGGTGTTAAAAAAAAAGAAAAAGAAAGAGACACTTAGGGCAAGCGTAACAGCTTTGTAATGTATAGCATATGCAAGGGTGGGTCACTGCTTGCCTTATGCATCTACAGGGGAAAGTAAGGCACCTTTTTATTTCCTTCCACGAGTTATATCCTCCATAGTGAATGACATAAGGAGAAGAACAGACACTCAAAGGCCACTGTTACCTAAAAAAAAAAAAAGAATCAGGCCAAATGAGGAGGAGCCTTGATTGCAGTTTTTACTGGCCAGCATAGGAAGTTAAGTAGTCTGGTACTGCTTGAGAGAAGCAATGGCTTACTTTGTACTTAGAATAAGGGTAGGAATTGTTAATTTAAGCAGTGATTATCAAACTGCTATTGCATTCCCTGCTCTGGTGTGAGATGTTTTTCCTCTTCCCTGTAAAACGCTCTTACAAGCTAAAAATAAAAGAAAAGGAATCCAATTTTTGAACAGTCTTTTAATGTTTTGTTCCTATTGCAAGTACTTTTTTTTAGTACTAGGTGTCTGTGTATCTTAATAGAAAACACATATGACTGTTTTAACTCAGCAGATATGTAAATGAAGTATAGCATTGAGCAGTCAGGCATGGTCATCCATCTCTTTTTGTGCTCTGTTAGGGAAACAAATGCACTTCTGCTTTGAAAAATATTAGCTCATTTTTGGAGTGGTAGCCAAACACAGTCCTAGGTATTCTTCCACCAGGGCAGAGAAGGCAGTCTGGTTACATGAAAAAACACACATCTGTAAAACTACATTAAGGTCTGATTTTTTGGATTTTAAATGGTGAAGCTAAGAAATCTTTTCAGTACAGGGAAGATCACTTTCTCTTGCCATGATGGGGCACTTAGGAATCCGTCAGAAGTCAAGCCTTAGAATTTTCTCCAAGTGGTGGTTGAGTGTGGTTCTTATTGAATGTGTCATGGTTTCAATACATATATACTGTTAGATCTACTTGCTTTGATGATAGCAAAGCTGCCTCTTTGAGGCCAAGTAAGGACAAGCTAATGCAAAAATGCATACTGGTAACTGACTTCTGAAGAAACTAAACCTGATAATGATACCCTTTTCCCAAAATCATACGGCTCGTTCAGAGGAAATGTTAAAGAAGCAAAGGCAGAATGAGGTCGAAGGATTGTGCAGTGTCTTGGACAGTGTTCTCCATTCCTTAGAGCAGTTAGTGGACTCAGCCCTCCCTGTAGAAGGGACTGAGCACTGTGGAGCATACGAGTTACTATAGTCCCATCAAGGATTCTTCACCATGTCATTAACTTACCCAAACTGCATCTGACTTATTTTTGAAGGTGTTCCATGTCATGGGTATTTTTTAATGGGCAGGGTTGTGGCCAGAGAAGAAGCACATCTTTGTTAATGAGACTGCACTCTGTTAAAAAAATACTCCTGAACAAAAAGTGCAGTGTAGGTACCTGTGTTACAACAAATCAAAAAGGCCAGTTATAATCTTGGGTGTAATCTCCACTATGGCAGAACTGGGCATTTGGAATCTGTGTGAGTTTTAAATCCATGTTGGAGGATGTGAATGGACTAGACAGACTGCACACTCCAAAGTTGATCCGTAACATTCTCCTAATGGTTTGGATAAGTACGTTGATACGTTGATCATCACCTATAGAATTTCAGCTCTCTGGAACTATTTATGTTGACAACATTTTTTTTCATCTGTGTTGAAAGCAATTGAGCAATTCTTATGCGAAAAACTACTGAAGAGTAGTATTTTGAAATCATGTGTTATTTCTTCTAAGCTTGTCACAGCTGTCAAAGAGACAGTTTTCTGCTAAACTTGAGTTATATGCTTATCTTTGCTTTTAATTTGTTTTCTTTCCCCTTTTGGGAGCCATATTTAGAATATGCATTCTTTTCACAACTGCAGGGGTATTTTGGGTTCCCTTTTTCCCCTGTGATTTATTCAGCCCATGATCAGGATTGTTATTCTAGTCAGGTAGACAGAAAGTACCATGCTTGGAGCTCTTCACAGAAGCTCCAGCTTCCACTGTCAGGGTTACCGAGATTGTAATCAGATGAAGTGCAGCTGAGCCAAATTAAGGAATCTCGTTGCAGGCTGCTTCTCCCTTGCTCTCTCTTTCTTCCTCCTCCCCAGGTATGCAGGTGTGATTTTGTGTGCAGTTGCATTCCACTCTGGTTCTGCTAAAATGACCTATGCTAGCATAGAAGCTATTTAAGAATAGTTTACTTTGGATCACTCTCAGAAGCAGGTTACTTATGACAGATGATATTATTCTGGAAGAGCTACGAGAGTGGGAATGTGTAGCAAGGAGGAAGATGTGAGCTCATTAAAGGGATTCAGAGGCGGGCCTTAGCTCTGTGCCACAGATCAGACTAGTAGCAGCCTCATGAGGGGGATTTTTCTATAATTGATATTTCCTGGGATGTGACTGGAAAAAGTGTGTTTTGCAGTCCCCTGAGCGACTGAATCATCAGCTGTAAGGTTCTTGCTGGAACATGCTCTGATGACCAGCAAGCCGTTTCCACCTTTGGCACCCAGCTTCCTTCAGCTAGTTTCAGCCAACGTGACCTCTGTAGTGGCAGTCTTTGTTGCAGTAGTTGTCTGGTGTTGAGGTTAATGCAGGCCACAAGCTTAAGGCTGGTTTGCCTTTCCTGTGTTTGAATAAATGGTGTTATGATTTGGGTGGAGCACCCACAGGTGAGTTTCCACTGTCTGTATTGTTATATAGTGCCCCTGGCCTCATCAGCCGTCTCCTAGGACTAACTTGCCAGCCTTTAGTTACAACAGCTGTTGGGGTTCTGTGCATGCTCAGAGTTACAGGAATATAGGCATTTACTTTTGTGATGCAATCAAGTATTTAGAGCATTTTCTGTGTGTTTCTTTTTAATTTAACTGTTTTTTATTTAACCCATTTTCTTGGGAAAAATTGGATGTAGAATGGTTTGGTTTTTTGGGATTCTTCGTGGTTATGGTGTTTTTTCAAGTATTTTTGAAAGACGGTTTGCTAATGAAAGTGTTTGGTATTTTGTGAGCCACATACTAATGTGAATATTTCACTGCGATATCCAGATAATAGGGGCACATATTTCCTACAGGAAAGAGCCATGGATGATTAATGGTTGTTTCATTGTTCAGCTTTTAGTTATTTTACCTAGGACTTTTCCTACTTATTCCATAGTCCACTTCTGTGAAACTGGTGCCACCCACAGCTGCTGAACAGATTTACAACATCTAGTAAAACCCCACGGTCTTCTAGACAGAACTTGATCTTGTTTCAAGTGGAAACATATTCTGGCTGAAGTGAATCCAGCTTATTTTATGTCTGTTTGATGTAGTTAGCCTTTGAGACCAGAAATGATGTTGTACAGTTGAATCTTCACATTTTGGCTTCAGACTTGTTTTCATTAGAGGGTTGGGAGGGGAATAGGAGAGTGTCTCTCCAGGTGTGGCTACATCATGCTATCTCATGGGTCTACTAATGTGATGTTTATACTTCTAAACCCAATTGCCTACAGCACTTCCTATGTGTTGCTTGTGTTGGCTGCCAAGTGTATTTTCCTAATTTTTCTATGGGTTTTACCCTTTCATCATTTATGACTTGGAAAAAAACCAGTGAGGCTGCATGCCCATATTACCTGATACTACACACAAAAAGATGGTAACACATTGGAAAATGTTTTAAATTGCTAGCAAGAAAAAAAAACCCTGAAGGTTTTTCTTGCTTGTGTGTTTAATATAGAAGACTGGGTTGGGAGTCTTGAGTTAAACTGTTCTTGTGGGACCTTAGAGAAGTCAGGTGAATGTAGCCTCAGTTTACAAAAAGACGAAGTGGCCTTAACACTTTGCTGCACTATTGAGGTTTTGTAAATACCTGTTTATCAACATGTATGAAGTATTTTGAGACCTAAAATGGATTATACTTTCTAAGCATAAAATAATATTTTCACAGGAAGGAAAGTGTATAGTGAAAAGTTAAAATGCAAACAAGTTTTTCTCAAGTTCTGAAATAGCCAGGCTAATTTTTTGATTTAAAATTCTGAAAATAAAGGGGTCCTCCAGTTCAGTGAACAAACATGACTGGTGAACTGCAAGAACAGAGATTAATTTATTTTGCTTTATATTTAATGAATTATTGTAGGTTCCTGTCTGGGTTGATTCGATACAGCTATATTGATGTTTGCCTTGCCATTGCTTGATTATAGGGCAGCAAGGGAGCTGTTCAGAGAGCAGTAGAGCCCCACACCTCTCAGGCATCCTTGCTCTCACACATACTACACCTATTACCCTGCTGGAGTCTGGGACAGAGCCAGCTCTTTGCCAGCCTAGGGCTTCCCCATATGGAAGGATGGTCAGCTGCCCAATAGGAGAGCTTTTTGGCTCTCCTGCACTGCTGGAGCAGCACAAAATAAGGTTATGTTACATTAATTTTAAAAAGAAGGAAGATGATGTCAGGAAAATTCACTGGAGTCATCTGAACCAGCCTTTTGGAAAGGGAAAGAGTTTTTACTTTCAGCACAGCCACAGGCACTGCTGAACTGTATCAATTGTATTGCGTGAATTTAATTTTTTTCCTTCCCTAGAACTGCAGTAATAACATGAACAGTTATTGCAAGTGCAGCTAAACATGTATGCTTTGCTCTGTCCTACAGATACCCTCTATGTAGAGATAAACTGCTTTGTTTTCATTGGTACAGTTGGTCAAGTCCAGCCTACTTGTGGCTTTCTTCATTCACCCGCTTTGGAGTTACGCAGTCATCCTTAGCTCGTGAAAACAGCACTGTCTTATCCTTGCTGTTCTGGTCCCCTGCTCAACAAGTCGAGCCTTCTTCTCGTGATTTACTGTTAGGCCTCTGAAAGTCTTTGATACGTTTGTGTAACTACTGCAGCTTCACGCCATTATTCACTGTGTGGTTTTTTCTTTTGCCACAGACTCTCAAGGTACTAAGACCCTGTCCTCCCCTTTTTCATGTGAAATCCTTGTTTATAATGGGCTTTTCTGGTTGTGATAACCCTCTTGTCTCTCTAGCTGTTATCTAATGTTGTTCTTTTGACGTCTCGTAAGTAATTACTGTATTTTTTTTTTGTTAATCTTGCTTAATAACTACAAAACCAGCTGCCCTATATAATATTCTAGATGTATTTAAAATCTGGTATTATTTACCCTTCTCAGATGTTCAGTTGCTTATCACAGAAAGAGGATTATATGTGCTAGAAACAAACAAGTAGATGCAAATATATGAAACATGCATTTTTGGCCAGTTGGGAATGAACTTCTGTGGAAAATATCAAAGTTGAAATAGGACATTAAGGTGGCATTTATGACTCTACAGAGTGTATGTACAGTATTTTTTCTTTGGTTTGATTAAATGAATGCAATCAGAATTGATAACACAAGTTATATAAGGTATTGATATTGTTGTTTGAAAGCAGAGCCATTGTTCCATGTGATTCCTAAACACATATTCCAGGAACAGAGTAGTCTGTCATGGGAAATTTTCATAGCTTGTCATCCCTGTCATTTTTAGGGAAAAAGGTATTCTGGGCACTCAGGAATCCACACTTGCTCAATCTTTAGGGTTGCTAACCATTATGAAATCATTATGAAGATAATAATTACTTGAAGTTTGAACCTCAGTGAACATCTCTTGGGAAGATCCCCACATCTTGCTGAGGTGATTGCTGGTGGGAAAAGCATTCACCAAAGTAAATGGACCTGGCTAAGTCCCTATGTTTATTTTTTATTTTCGCCACGTCTTCTGGGAAAACAGCATCTGCTGTAAGAGCTTTATAGCTTCTGTAGCTACTGTTCACTTAATGCTGGAACTTGAATTTGCATAATATAGACATGTGAATGTTTTCTATTGTGCTGCCAAATTCCTGTCCCTTTTTTAGTTGTTAATCTGGCCCTTTTCTCATCTGTGCTTTGCTTGTGACCTCTTCTGCAAGATCCTCTCTTTACAAGACCTCTGTCTAATTAATTTACTTTGATCCCCTCTATAAGCCCAACGATTATTTCCTCTCATTGAGGTTTACACCTCCTAAACCTGTTCTTTAATATTTATCTGTGTGTAAAATGTGTATGCATGAAACTGTAGAACTAACAAGGTGTGTGCTAATTGCGATGTACTCCCTGGTCATTTAACAGGTATTTTTAGGATATGTCTTTATCTTCATCTGTGTATTTTACTTGGAGTTTCTGAAGGCAGATATGAAGTTGTGTAGGATAATTTTATGGAAGGGCAACGTTTTTCTTGACTTTTGGGGTCTCTAAGCTCAGTAAATACATGTGTAATTGCATTCGCGTCAGAAGTTTTGCTGATGTTTCTTTCCTAGGACTATTAAAGATAAGCATGACCATCAGCACCTGACCTTGTGTAGTTCCTTGAGGCACTGGTTGTGTCCTGCTGTTTGTTTGTGCAGTGTATAGCTTATTCTGGATGCTGTTGCTGTAGAAATGTTGTCAACAAAACATATGGGAAGCAAGTCTCTAATTCAATATTGGCTGCATACTTTCACATGTATGTGTCTTGATTTGTCCATTCTTTAGCATGCTTGCTTCATTCATGTTCACAGAGGCTGTAGTTAAATACAAGATACTGATTGAAGGGATAGGTAATTCATTTATACCTTTGTTGTTGAGTATTACAGTTTTCAACCGTTTCTTTTCCCTTTGATTCAACTGCAAAAGTGGGATGGGACACAGAATGGCCTCATTATTGTAGGAGTATTTCTCTGTTCCCTGCAATGATTCCAAAAGCTCTTGCACACTTCATCAGTATTATTGTAATTCTTTGGCTGCAGGATATTTGGCAGCTGTTGCACCCCACTGGCAAATCCTATTCAGACTTCACTTCCATTCACCATTGCCATTGGAGAATTGATTTCTCTCTCCTCTGCTCTAACCTTTCCCAATTCATTTTGGATTGTTCAATGTGAAACATTTTAATTTCATATCATACAGCCATTCAGCTCACAATCCTTTTTTAACCTGTCACCAGGGTAACAGCATAGCATGCTTGCTTTAGGCAATCAAGTTTTTATTTCACATGCTTAATGTTGCATTAAATTTTTGCATTTTGTTTAACCCTCTTAAATACTTTAAAATGTGGATATATTTTGCAGGGTAATGAAGTCTCTGATTTCAGTGTCAAGTCTTCACAGAAATTGTCTTACTTAAAATAAAAAATAAAAAATCAGAAGATGAATACACTAATGAGAAGATTATTAATAAAATCCCAAATGGCTGAATGAGGCAAACATCCATAGAATGGTAAAAAATATTTTTCCTCTGGTAAAACCTTCCAGAGGCTTATATTATAATCTTTAGACCTATACTTTGGGATTATTTTTACCTGTAAGTGCTTGTATCAAATTAATGCAAATATAGGATTAACCATGCAATAACATGACTTTAAGAAGTGAAATGTCTGGCCTGTACATGTCACCCTACTTCACACTGGTTGCCAGATGTGTGTGGAACTGTAAGCTGAATAATAAGTAATTTTTGATAAATCAAAATTAGGATTTATTGGGATGATGCAGTTGATTAAAGAAATACAGAATTTTTAAGTATCTGTTCTTCCTCTACATGCAAACTGTCATGGCATGAAAAACAGGCTATAGTCATTTTATTGGAAATAATAATAATAATAATGAATTTGTGTTATCATAGATGATTACAAAAATAAAATTTTCATATCTGAAAAAACATTGATTTCTTATAATTGATGCTACAGAGCAAGTCCTGCTTGTCTTGGTAAAGGAATAGGACCAGCTAGGTTTGCCCTCACTTTTTTAGTTGGTATTAAAAAAAACAGTCTGTAATAGATGTCCTTAAGAGACCCAGTCTATAACTATTATTAGAGGTGTGGTGTTAAAGGCTTTTTATCTGTCACAATCTAGTCTCAATTACATAAGTAAAAAAGATATGGAGGGAAGGGGTGGGAATTATTTAATTATAGGATAAGTAAAATCTAAGAACATTACATTGCAAATAATCCCAGACTTTCTCATTTATAGTGAAACAAACCCATAATGAAAGCACTGATAATATGCATTTAACACTTCAGAGTACTAATTTTACAAACCTTCCTGTTTTCGAAATAGGTCATACATATCTATAGTTGTTTAAAAAAACCAAATGTGGAATAATTGATTACTGTACTAGCCAATGTGTGAGTTCCATGAGAAGACAGCTGTTTGTTATAGATCAGACCCATAAAGTTGACTTTGTTAGAATATTTCTTCCAACAGCATGTAGCTAAATATAAAGGATAGAAATGAAGTTTCTTCTTTTAATTTCCAAGCTTTCTGTCCAGTTTTCTGTTTTCCCAAGTTGTGCTGTAAGCTACCAAATATTATTGCCCGCCTAAAGAGGTTTGGCAGTGTTTTGTTACTGAATTTTGCCAAAAGGAGCCAAGCATATGGTAACAGTTAATTTATTGGTTCTCCTAACCTCCAGGGAACTCTTTACAGAGAGCATATTACCTTTTTATCTAACATATTTTAAATAAAAGAGCTGTTGACTTGAAATTTGATATGCCAGCATAGAAGCTAAACCTTCAGTGTGGTTATGCTCAATTCCGTCTTGTTTAAGGGTAAGACTAAAAGTGTAAACATACAAGATTGAGCTAAGACTTATTTCTTTTCAACTTTCAGAGAGGCGGGTCTCTTCTGTATAGTTTTAGTGTGTGTGTGCGTTTAAATAAAAATATTGAAGAGACATTTTCATGAGAAAATAAACTCTGCCTTTGTCTCAGAAGTCTTGGAGATCTCTTTCTTTGCTTTCGTTTTAAGATATTCCTGGTATGTGCATTACCAAGGAATGATAAAAGAAAGGAATATTTTTCATTTCTTTATATGTAAGACCACAGGCCTATTTGTTGGTTTGTGACAATGTAGCTTTGTATAATTTTAATGGGAGAATTACTTGAGAGGTAACATTGCTAATTGTGTTGCTGTGCACTATCTTGGAGTTGAATCTCATCCCTGGTATTTGCACAACTCAAAATCAGTCATCTGCTACCTGCATCAGAGGTAGCCTTCTTTGTTCCACCTTAGGTACTGTATATTTTTGGTTTTGTAACTGGCTGGTATTGTGAATCTTAAAAGAAAAGCTACATGGATATGTCATCATATTTTTGATGGGATACTTAGGATAGATGATGCCTTAAGTAAAAAATACCCTGATTTCTGTTGTTTCTTGGTAAGTATTCAAAGACCTGGATATTTTTCCTTGAATCTGTGTTGAGACTGCTCAGATGACTTTTTCTTTTATGATTATGGATGATTCTTTAATATCTTTCACAGACCATTCTTTAGTAGTTTACTTTTCTGTGTAATTAGATGTGGTGCTTGGAGTTTGTTTTGGCTGTGGCTTCCTTTTAACATAGATCTTCAAAGCCTGCAGTGTGAGAAAGACTGGGCAGGAAAGAACAGCGCAGGACCTGGGTCTTTTGAAAGCAGGGATGTTTACCCACTGACTTAGAAAGGAGATGACAGGTCTTTATCCTGTCCCTCTGTGGTGCTTAGTAAAATTGGTCTTTCTGCAGTTACTAGTGAGATGATACAAATAAATTATTTGCATATTAATTCCAGATTAAAAAAAAAAAAAAACACTTTAAAAAATCTGGGTTCCTAGACTTAAAGCTTCTGTCTTTACCCCAGTCGTTTAGTCTTACCCTTAAACAATACGTGTTTCTGAATCTCCTCTCTCTGGCATGGTGGTGGCAGAGATGGTGACATACCTTGGTGACACAGTAATCATTTTCTTTAGGCCTTGCTACTCATTGTTCTACCAGACACTGAAATTTAAAGCAGGCCTCATCTGGCTGCGCCTAGCCGTTAATGTCCTTAGACAACTTTACCCTGTTGGTTCTATTGAACTACTGAGAGCACTTTTCTTTAAATTCTATGTTGCCCACCCTGCTCCCTCCCCTGCAGCAAAGCCTTTATTCTTGTTGCTTGTACACTCAAATCACAATCATTTTAAGATGCTTACTAATATTAAGTCAACCTTATTCCTCTATTAGCTGTGGGTTTATTTCTATTCTTTGATCTTGGACATTGCATGTCTGCCTCTGCTACAGGCTGCCTCTTCCCAATAACACTTGTACTTAAATGAACCCTTTTGAGTAAATAGACTGAAACTCTGTTTCAGTGATTTCCAGACTCTGGTAGTCTGGCAGCCATTTAAGCTTCAGTCTCCTTACCTTGGGCAGTGTAGCACCTTTCCACAGCTTCCTTAGCTTTCAGTCTTTCATATGCGTCTTCCCACAAGCAAGGGGTAGTGAGAGCTGATAGCATTCTGCGGTTTCACAGTTTAAAAAAGTTGGATTGCAATGAGAAATTGTTGTGTTCAAGGCCTGTAAAGGGTGGAGCATAACTCTTCAGAGATAAGGACTTTTGTGATTTAACCGCAGCCACCAACTATGAAGAAAATTACCTCTACCGTAGCCAAAATCAGCACACAAGGCTGGCTTGTCTCACACAGGAAGGTCCAGAAGGGCTGCAGTCATTTGCATTTTAGAAAAATTACGTTGGGTATAAACAAGGAAGCTCTCTCTGAGAGAACGTGGATGTTGTATATGGATTCCCTCAGCATGTGAGTGCAAAGGAAGGATTGGGGCTGAAGGCAAAGTTGTGATAACCAGTTCTGAACATCTTAAAGTATCTTCTTTCAGCTGCCATACACTACTGCTGAAAGTGTATTTCAGAAGTACTTTGGATCTTTCTCATATTTGTGCAACAGTTTAACCTCACATTTTAGAATTTCTGTTCAAAATGAGTCTGTTTTTTTCTCAGAAAAGTCTTAATGTTCTTTTTAACATCCTGTTGACCCCATACAATTTGTTTGTTCATGCTTGTTTATAGAACAGGAACATTCAGAGAAAAACGTGTATTGGGCTAATAAAAAAGAGGAACAGTACCATCTATGTGTAATTATATTCATTAAAAAATAATTGGATGTGTAAAAGGTAATGTTTAAAGAAAAATGTTTTTTTTCCATAATGTTTTAAAATGTACTTATATGGTACATGTTAATATATTATGTTATTTATATATTTTATATTTAGGACATTTATTCTTTGTCTTGTGAATTACTGAACTGCATTGATTAGTGCTAGTTTTCTGGGCAAAAGGCAAGGAAGGAGAAGGAACTTACAGCTGAGTTCATTGTAGAAATGTAACTATGTTCTTGTACTCTTCTTAGACCTTAGTACAGCCATTTTTATGTCCCCATCCTATATTGATCATGATTATGCTGAAATAAACATTATCAATAAGATTCATTCCATCTACACAGCCTGGCTTCTCTAATTCAACCTTAGTCAGCAGAAAGCTTAGTGGACAAAAGTTTTCTTTTAGTACTGAGAATGAGGCAGTAGCTGCTACAATTTTTTTGTCCTTCACATTCAACCCTAGTTTAATAATTCTCAAATTCTTTTGTTCAGATCTGATGTGTATAACTTTAACAATGTTGGAAATCCACGCACATTTTTTTTCTTACTGGCTTTCTTCTCTTTAGTTGTGGGACCATAATGTGAACAAGGGCATGTGTCCTATTAAATGGATGAAAATACATAGAGGGCAATAGATATTTATCGTCTTTTGAATATGTATCACTCTTAAATAATTAGATGCCTGTGTTTCTGTGGCCTAGAGTTGTAGTGCCTAAATAATGTAAAAAATACAGGTAAGCAGTACCTAAAGGTAGTTCAGCCAATCTAAGGTCTAACTCATTGTGAGAGGTACCTTTCTCTTTCCATTAGTTCAGAAGGGAAAAGATGGTTAATATTAGGTGGTGAAAGCTCGGTGGTGTGAGTGCCGGATGTAAGCTGAAAGTGTAGTAGGTGATGTATGGAAGGTAATGAGAGTCACTGGAGCTCTGCTCTGTGCTGTAATTGTCTAGACGTGATGTATGAGTGCTTTTTGGAGATGTGCATGTTTTATGTTATCTAATATAATTTTTAATGAACTTTTGGGGGTTTTCTCATCTGCAATTTTTTTTCTCTTTAACTGAACAGAATTAGTGGCATTAATCTGTTTCATAGGAATCTAGTGCAGAAGAAACAGAGAACAAAGCTTTAGAATCTGTGAAATATGCCACATTCTTACATGTAGGAGGGAGGAAGTAGCTGTCACGTTGCCTGTTGGAAACTGGCTTGAATACCTCTAGCCAAATGCTGTAATCACATTTACCTGTGGTTTGGTAGATCCATCATTGATACCTGTGTTGTCACCCAGCACTAGTTCTTGTGCACGTAGTAAAGAAGCATCTTTTTGAAAAGCCAGAAACTGTCTAGAAAAACATGTAGTTCTAAATGAATTGCTGTTTTTGGCCAGCTTCTGTTTCTTACACTATGGCATGTAGGATGGCTAGCAAGGAAAATCTGCTCGTCCTTTTGCAGGACTGTGGGCTGTCCTGAATGTGCATTCCATGTATTGCCTGAATTAGGTTTCTCATAGAGGAGAAACCACAACAGAAAAATGTGATCAATACGGCTGTATTCCAAATCTGATTTCATTGGCATGAGGTAGTTAAGCTCTTGGATGGACTCTTGGTTCTGCCACAACAAGTTTGTGGGAGATGATAAGCTCTGTGTGATGGCTGAGCTCTTCCAATACTCTGGAACTCTACTGAAATCTGGTGCAAGCATTGTGTTTTCCAAGATGCACAAAAAAATGAGTGTAATTTTGTTTTAGACAATGACCTTTGGGATACTGCATATGTGACAGGCTTTAGAGAGACCAGGTCAAATCGCGTGTCCTACAAAGTGGGGCAGAAATTCCATACTTCTGGCAATACAATCTGGGTAGTTCCAAGGGGACTGACAGATCAAAAGGGTGAGAGACCTAAATGAAACTGTAAACCACAGGAAAGACAGCATTCAAGACACAGCTCTTAACAAAAAATTCGAAAAGATTTTTGGAGGTGGTGTTCTCTAAAAAGGTCTTTTCAGTTTGGCCTAAGACAGGTTGGGGGTTTTATTTTGGTTAGCTAGTATAATTTCAAATTTTTCCTTAGTTTGCACACTGTGTTCCTTGTGGGCCTTGAAGAAGGCCAGTGTTCTTGCTCTCAGTGCTGTTGCCAGATTTACTCAGAGATGGCTTTATTCTGATGTCTTTCCTTTCCCCTTGGCTGTAGTAGTTGTCTCTCACTCCTGATCTGGTGCCTCCTTTAGGAAGTTCAGCAGGTACTGAAAAGTTTCACTGTAACGGGTCTTGAAAACTTTGTCCTTTAAGGAAATACCACATTTCAGTTTGTTGTTAGTGCCTTTAATGCTGGCTGTGACTGTCTGTGGGTCAGATGTGTGTCTCTGAATAAGAAAGAGGTAGGTTAATGTGTTTTTTAGGATTAACTTTCTACATTAGTGGTAACTGGGGAAATGGCAACCTGTTCAAGAAGATGATATTGTCTAACAGGCTAGAGGCAGCTGTGGAATGTCAGGCCATGATTTTTTTGAAACGGAATTTTAAAATTTGTTTGTAATACATATATTTTCTCCTCCAAAATGGCAGAATGATTTTTCAAATATGCTGCACTTTAAAGTATTTTTTTTGCTTTCAGCTGGTAGGTATTAAACACTTCTTAACGTAACTTTTGCTGGGGCAACTAAATATGAGGGGTTGAGCTTGAATTTAAATATTAGAGTTTTTGTGGTTTTGGTTTTTTTCTGAATATCTAGACTAAATGCTGAACTTAGATTTTTGAGGGAATGCAATTGCAGAAATTGTCATTAGATCAAAATCTCTTTATGTGAATGAGGGATTCTTCAAGAATTAATCTAGCTGCCATTAGAGGGTGTGCCAGTACAAATGTACCATCTTGTTCATGATGAGGAGCTCATACTCTGACTGTTTGTGTTTGAGTTTTGATTAGTTCTAGTCCAGTCCCGTGAACTGAATGCCCATTTGTGACTGGAGTGTGCTGGGTGCAGTTCTGGAGCCTGGCTTTGGCCTGCCTTTCATCAGAGAGGGACCTGGTTTGCACGTCCCAAGACTGTTCTGCAGTGTGATTCAAAGCATTCTAAGTGCAGATGGTTGGGATAATTTGCTTTGAGAACTACTCCTGATCTGAGGTACAGCGCTGATATTCTCACAGCCACTGTATATTGTCCTGTTACTTCTGAGTTATCATAGTCTCCAGAACTTCTGTTACAAAAGTGGGTGAATAACTGAAATTCTGACAGAAGGGATGACAGATTAAAGCACCAAATGTGTTTTCATTCAGGTTTACAGCCATTAGTGGCAATTGAGCTCAAGATTAGTAGGCAGATTTCACTACGGAGATGAGTACAGCAAACCAAGCACAAAGTTTCCCTGGATGTTTCAAAAAAAAGAGAGTATGGAAAATAGTATTATATGTAGACGTAAAATTGGATTATTTCCTTATCAAACTTAGAGGTAATTTTTAATCACTTCACCTCATTTTCATACTAGTAGGTTAGCATTTCCTTCTGCCTAGTTTTTGTGGGGACAGCAAACCTGTAGTATTCTAAACGTAATACAAAGTAAAAAATAGCACATTATTACTGGGAACAGCCCTTCTTTGAATGGAGATGTAGGAAACAGGCTGCCCAACAGGCAGCTACATCCTAATACAATCATGTTACGTGGAAGGACATAACTGCTACTGGATGATGTTAACAGAAGAGCTTTAGTCCTCCCTTACTGCATCACAGTGGTTTGTTCTGAAGCTCTTCGCACATAAAAAGAAAGTGAGATAATTATTGTAAGACTATTCCTAAATAGCTGCACAGTAAGATTCTTTGTTCAAGGAAATACGGGAAAACTTCTATAGGAAAAAGCATTTGCTGTTTTCCTTTTGGTGGAGTAAATTATTATTATTAGTTTTGCCAACTGCCCAAAGTTATCTCTTAATAAAAAGTTAAAAAAATGTTTTGGAAAACAACAAAGTTATGAAATTAAGTACTTTAATTGGAGGAGAAATAGCCCCAACTTTTTTTGATGACAGTCAGATTTTTAGAGTTTTCTCTCCATAACAATTGTCAGCATGCACAAGTCAGTATTGTTGACTGATCTGACTTAAAACACCTGCTTACAAGTGGTTCCTCCCTTGGTAAATAGTTTTGCTGATTTAGGAAAATTGGTTGAAAAATGGATTAGAAGTACAGACTTGTAAATTATAGACTAAAAATAAATGTCTTTTCTCTGTACTTGTGAAAGCTTGATTTGAGTGTTCCTTGCTTCTTATTTCACAAATGCTTGCAAATGAGACAAGTGGCAACATCTCTTATTCAGCATTAATGCTTGTGATGTTTGCTTTTTCCAACAGAAACCAAATACTAAAGTAGACCCAAACATATCATAGGAGAGGAAATCGGTTTCAGATATGTTTTACATTTATTTATTTGAAATTATCAAGGTATGCTGTCACCTGCTGAAGGACTGGGCAGTCTGACCCTTTTCTGAAACTGAGAGGTCTTGGGCTCTAGTTGCAGCTCCCAGGGTTACTGTGTTTCATCCAGTTTATTAAATGCAAAGTACGTAGAAATTTCCTGGCATTAGGACCAAGTGCCAAAACTTTTTGTCCCAAAGAATGCATCATCGGGCTGCAAAGCTGAGTCTCTGTGAATTCTCCAAGTCTCCATGAATCTCTCATTCCTTCCTACCCTCAGCAGGGTAGGGTGGTGAGTTCCCCAGTGTTTGCCTGGGCCCTGGCTCTTTCTCCTGAGAGATGGGAGGTGGATGTGAACCCTCGCAGGCTGAAGAAGACTGATAGTATGGATCTTTGGTTCTTTGGACATAACGCTCTACAAACAGGACTTTGTTATAGCAAGACAGGCAATAACAGCAATCCTACTTCATTTACCCAATAGATTCAGAGCTAAAAGAGCCATGAAAGATTTTTGAAAAAAGCTTAGAGTTGTTGTTTGCCTGTGTGTTTGGAGGATAATTTCTTGTTGAGACTGTGGAGATGGCTTTGGCAGAGGAGCCCCTAGTTCCTTCCCCCTGCCAGGCTGCTGGCGGTAAAACATTGGGGTTAGGGTGTCTGTCTTTGCAGGACCCAAGCCTTGCATGTTTAGACACCTCCACAGCAGAAGTGGGTTAGCCAGGGTGAGCTCAGGTTGTTTGCAAGATTATTTCTCAGTTAGATGAAGATGAAAGGGGTTGAGCCATACTCTTAGGTCTGGGCAGCTAAATTCACCCTAGATTTATAAGAACTAGCTTAACTGTTTCTTTAGCCCTCCTCTGGGTTTCACTGCTGAAGGCACTGGAGGTTTTCGTTGGTTACTGGATTGCAGGCTCTTATGTCAATGCAAATTGCTCACAAAGCTTCTGCTAAAGGAAAGGGAACATCCAGATATACGCTGTTGTGAATCAAAGCACAGCATACTCCACAGCATCCTTTTAAAGCATTGCTTTTTATTCTATCGTTTACCTTCCATGTAATTTCATTTTTTCCTGTGGTCACTATTCAAATAGAGTACATGGCTATAAATATGTGTATTTTTTATTGATCTCAATGTGATATGTAAGAAAATGTAAGGTAAAACCTTTTTGATATAACTATTGAGTAATTCTTTCAGCCTTTGTCTGATCAGCTGGCACACAGGCTAGTAGAGGTTATTATTTTGTATGACATATGAAGAACTGTAATTTAGTCTAATGATGGTATATTTTCATATTCACAGCGAAAGCGGTACATGTATATATATGCACATATAAAGCAGGAAGAAGGAAAACCTATTTTTATAGGTAAAAGGGCATGTGATATGTATAGATGGACCAGTCTGAATACATGTAGAAAATGTGTGTGAATAGATATAGAAAATACTTCAAATTGCTGAATAAAATATTCCCAGATTCTTAGGTTCCTTTCACATAATTTTTGGTTCTTAAAATAATCCTGTGAAAATGCTGCTTTTATCTTTTCTGTGTGATGATGAACTTTTATGTTGGAAAGTGTTGAAAGTACTCAGATACTAAAGCTTAGATTTGTGTTTTGTTTGGCAGTACACTTCTGTTTAGAATTCTTTTAATCTATCCATTCCCTGCTTTTATATTCATCTGATAGTTGAAGGTTCTGTGAAGGATATTTCTTTGCATATGAACTTATTAAACAAATAATGCTCAAAAGTGTGAGATTTACTTCCCTTTTTTGGTAATTTTGGTTTATTTTTTG
>VZTI01001442.1:337057-476686 GCA_013397865.1 Struthidea cinerea | reverse complement strand
TTTTTTTTGGAGGGGTGGGGGGAGGGCAGGGAAAATAAGAAACAATTTATATGGTAGATCTAAAGTTTCATTAAAATTGCTTATGCCCTGTCCCAGGCATTTTAAGTGGGCCATCTGTCTAAACATCTCTGCATTTTTTTCTGATCATTTCCTCGACTTATTCATGAGCCATGGGAGGGCTCCTTTGTAGTCTCCATGTAGCTGGTTCAGTCTACCCCCACTGAATACATCTATGTGCTTGCATAACATATCTTTTCACAGTGCTGGAAATTCTCTGAACTTGGTTCAGATGAATGGCCCACTTTCTGAAGGTCTTTTTTTCTCCCTCTGCAAGATTTGTATGCAGAAACTGACCTTGGTGGCTACAGAATCCAGCACATTATTCTTGATCATTTTACAGGCCACCTGCTGTGAAAGTTATGATGAAGGATTTCTTAATGATTCTTTGACCATTAACATTGTTTTAAGTCAATATTTCACTTTTATTTAACTGCTGAATAGGTAATTGCACAATTGAAAAACAGCTTTATGTAGTGTCATATAATGTGGTTTTCAAACGCTTATAATGTTTCAAACGGGAGGACTTGTTATGATAGTTTGGGATTTCTCTGTTTACGTAAAGTATTATGCAGCAAAAATATCAGAAGTGAAGCGGAATTGGTAAGTGTTTTCCCCCTCAGCATTAAAACACATATTTTGACTTGGAAGTAAAAAAATCTATACTCAATTTTCTGGCCCTTTAGGATCTGGTGACATCCTAGCACATTTACATCATCGGTGGTAATCGGGAGAGGGAAGTTTATTTGCCACAAGCTGCAGAAAATGGTCGTTTTTATTGAGTTCCCTCTGTCTGATTGGTTGGTGACAATCAAAATGGCCAGGGCAAAGTTATTACTTGATTTGCTTTTGTAAGTGTCTGTTTTCTTTCATTACTTGTTCTTGACTAGAATAGGTAATAGTTTAATTAATGTTTTCCATGAGCACAGTAAGTGTGTGTTGATCTAAAATTTTTCACAGTTGTCTGCTTTCCTCACTGAAAACTTGCAAAGAAACCAGGAGCTTTGGTTGCTGCGTTATTCTGAAGTGTCTCCCTCCCCCACAAATGGCATTTGGGGGTAAAAGCGACATAATACATTCTACACAGACATCATCTCTAGTTCAATGAACAGCAGTAGAGCTTGAAAATAAATAACTAAAGCAAGCAAACGGTGCTGTTTTTCTTGTTGCATTGCTTACATGCTTTTGTAATTGGTGCTTTGGAGTAAAGCCTTTATGACTTAAAGCCAGGCCATCACTCTTCATCTGTGCTCCTGTGCTTGTGATGCTTCCTCTTAGAAGGCGATTTGGAGTGGAGAGGTTCAGAACTGCCCTTCTTTTTGTGTGGAAGGAGTTTGTAACACCCTTCTCCACCCGTGTCCTGTCGTTGCGGCTGCAGCGCTGCCTTCGCTCTCTCTGTCCCTTTGTGTGTAATGCTCCTGGCAAGGATCAGCAGCACAGTTCTCCGTGGCCCTGCTGCCCATTCACCTGCACTCATCTTGCTGGGAAACTTGTGTTTCTTCCTGCAGCCAGTGATCTTTATACGCAAATGAAGTAATTTTATTGGATGATATGTCATTTGCTGTAACTGGGAGAAAAAAAGAGAGGTCATGTTGAACCCTAGGAAAGACATATTATGTGGGCTCTGAATCTAGGAGGGGAAGTGCCCTATGTTTTCTTTATGTCTTTTATGACGGCAAAAATTACACTATTTTTATTTTCAGTGGGATTTTTTTTTTTCTGTGAATACATTATGTTGGATTTCAGCCCATTATGCAGAATTTTAAACGTTGTACATTTTGAGAGTAGCCAGAAGTTTGGGGAGTTTTATATGAACTAGCATGAGCAATTCCTTTTCATATTCAACAAACTTAGGCTTTGATCCTTACTTTTGGACTTTGTAATCTGTATTTATATGAACCTTCTCTCCCTGCAAATCCTATCAAAATGGAGTCTACTACAAGATAATTTCTCTGAAAGGAATTTTATTAAATGAAGAAGTAGGATTGTCATGAGCTAATGTAGGTATCTGTTTTAGCCGGTGTCAGTTATAGTTACAAAACCACAGGCAAAGCTGATTAGCAAAGCTGAAAAATGTTCCTGTGCAAATGTGTCTAGCAGTTCCAGGAGGGAAGTACAACTTGCTGTGTACTTGGTGTTAGATGCAGCTCTGGACCTTGCCCTCCTGGCCACTGGTGTTGCAGAGAGAGGAATTATGTGACTGTTTGAAACCCAGGCAAAGCAGTGATCATAGTCATGCCTTTCAAGAGGCATGCATCCTGTTTGGAGATACACTTGACAAAGCTCAGCAAGACAGGATTGAACAAAAATAATCCCTGCTGGAGAACAAGACTGTCTTTCCTTTGATGGCCAGCAGCCAGATTCATGAGGTCACTTCCAGTCAAATGCAATATGAAGCAGGGCTGTGCCAGCGAGGCTGTAAGGAATCTCATGACAGCAGTGAAGCAGATCTACTAAGCTGAGTTTGTGATGAGGTCTTACTTCTAATATAAGAAATACGAAGTTGCTATAAACCACTAAATCCTGTTGGTTGTTGAGTGGAGTGTCGTGGAGAACTTAACCAGGTGCTGCCTGTATACCTTCTTACTGGTGCTCTGATACCAGGAAGTGCAATGAAAACATCTCTCAGCTTGCTGCCTGCTACCTGTGCAGGAAATTCCTCTTCCTCTTCTTCAGGAACTCCTGTGTCTGTCGCGTTTCCTATCAGCCAGTCTAAATGTTTGGTGACATACAGGAATTCCAATATGAGTTGCTGAGAAATTACATTGCACCCAGTAAACGATGGATAATTCCTCAGGTTTGTTGTTTTGACAATTTTCACTATATTAAATGTGAAAGGTGACACTTGGCATCGGTAGCACGGTAGCAGGTTATTTTCAATATCTGTCTTGTGAACTTTTTGGGTAGTGATAGAGGTGGGCTAAGGTGTTTGGTGAAATTTGATGTAGGCCTTACTTGGCTTGGATCCAGAAGTAACTAAGGATAAGTATGCATCTATTTGTATCTGATATATTTAGCATTTCCATTTCCCCTTTTCAGGCACGTGGCAAGGCACAATTTTTGGAAGCTTCTTGCCTCATTAAGTACTTGAACTAGTACTTGCTTAAGTTTCAGGTATCTAAAACCCTAATGTTCTTAAAATAATGGTTGAAATCCTTAGCAAATCAGTGTGTTATCCTTGGCTCGGGCAGATAATTTCTCCTCCTGTGGCCTCTGGAGACCTCACAGGTGTTTCTCCCTGTTGATTCCACAGGAAACCTGAGCACTCTCTTTCGGGAGATGTGATTCACTGGTCACCTAAATCCTCTGGAGGATGCATGTGGCATAATGTGTTTACAAGTTTTAAGACTCTGAAGGCTGCAATAAAGTGGTGTAGTAAGTGCTGTAATGTACAATAGATTAACGTTGTGGCAGAAATGATCCGTAGAGGTGATGTAAAGGTGATAAACTTACTATCCCTACAGATTTCTTCCAGGAAAATCTAAATGTCTAAGAGTCAGTGTGGAAGAAAAGCTATACCAAAATAGTGTGTCTTTGTTTTAATGGAGTTTAAATTACACCTTCCTATCTTCTGTTTAGGCTATGTGGTGCTTCCTGATGGTAAAATATGGTGACCACTCATTAGAAAAGTTGTAATATACTTTTGGACACCAGTTGTTATGGCAAAGTGGAAGAGACTCGAGAAGTTAGAATGAGGAAACTGAAAATGAATATACATTTAAATAAAATACCTGAAAATTGCATGTTTCACTCTGAATTTCGAAGAATGGAGGCTCAGTTCTCATTCCTTTGCTATCAGGTGTGTGCTTTTTTAAGTTGAAAAGATTTCAGTTTCCTGTATTACTTGATAAATGGTGCAGGCACAGAATGCTGCAGGAATCGGTATAATCCTGCGTGTGGGCTGTGATGATACATCATTATTTTTTCAGTATGCTTGAAGGGCTCTGTGTATGAGATACTTAAAAATGTATATTAGTTATTAAGTTACTTGTATTACTTGTTTGCCTGAATCTTTTGTCTGTAATTGGCTTTTAATTAAGATTTACTTAGAATGAGATTAAAGAAATAATGATTGTATTTTGCCCTTAAAAAGACTGCTCCAGTTATCACTATTGCTGTTCTCCTGCCAACCCACTTTCTCATCTGCTTTTCATCCTGTTTGAGCTAATTCTGCAGCAAGTCCTGGCTGCATTCAAGGGCCTCCTATAACTTTATCAGCATACCCAGTGTGTCAAGGCAAATCTAGAAAGAAAGTAAGAGTGTATTTTCTCCTTATATGCTGTTTGACAGAAAAATGTATTTAGTATATGTTTTTTTCAAGTATGCTCTCCAACTGTGTCTATAGATTAATGATACGTTATATCCTTCATGAGCATCCTATGAGGCAAGTGCTTCTGGTTAACTTGGGAGAAGCATGAAATCTCTGTTAAAAATTTTTCTTCTGTCTGTTTCTTTTTTAGAATTCCTATTGCTAAATCAAAGAGAAGTAGCTGGGAGCTCTCTGTGCGGCTAGGAGATGGAATTTACCCAGTTGCAGTTTCAAAGGATGGCTCATCATTTTCTGTAAGTTCTGCTCATTTTCTAAGAAATTCAGTGCATTGAGTCAATATATATATTATCCTTGACACCTGCTAAAATTCTCCATCTTTTTGGTGACCAAGTATAGATGTGTGGTTTGTCTTTAGGAGGCATTGCTGTGAATTACCAAATGAGACTCTGTTAATTAAATAGTGCTAGTGTACTGAGATTTTTCTCAGGGCTCATGCCCATGGAACATTTTTGTATATAATTGTTTGTAAAAACAGTTTCTAAATGACTTTTAGTGTTTTGTTTAGAAATAACGTCTTATGCTCCATTGTAGATATATGACAGCAAGAAAATAAATCCGATGTTGACAAAAATTGCATTACCTTAGGCTAGTGTTTAGAAAAACAAATCAAATATCCAAGAGAATTGAATAAGTAATCATACTGGAATGGCATTATTCAACACTCTGTGGTAGAACTGTATGTGGTCATAATGAAATGCCAATGTTTCAAGATGTGCTTATTAGCTTCAGATGTATGTGTATAAACCATTGTTTTTTACAAATATTCTAAGGTAATTACTGAAGCATTTAATGTTGTCAGCATGGAAGGCAAAAGGACAGACCATGACAGTAGAAGAACGGTAATGCTGTGTTTGGTAGTTCAGCCATTCAGCAGAACAAAGCCAAGACACAAGCTGGTTGAAGCATTAAGAAGATATAGTGGTGATTCCACAACCAAAATGAATTTTTTTTTTTTTAATAGACTTGTATAGTATTTGTTGACTCTTAGGCAAAAGGTTTCAAAAGAGCCTGAATAAGGCAGTTTTTCTTAGAATGGCAGTGACACCCTACTTGTTGAATTGTTGTTTCAGAAGCAAAGGCCAAGTCTGCGTGCAGTTTTTAAAATCTGTACAGTACTCCTAACAGGCATCCTGTGAACTTGAATACAGTCCATTCAAACAACAGAACATTCTGTCAGCTTTCAGCCCAGTTTAGAATTGGGCTGGCACTGGCTTGTGTGACAGAGATAGCCCTTCCCAGGAGCAGTCATTGCCCTCACTCTTGCCGTCTTTTTGTTGCTGCATTGCTGCTGTGTGCAGCACTAGAGCTGCCTGCTGCTGTGGGGATGAGCCTGCTGGTCGCTGTGAGTGTTGCACAGGCCCTCGCTGCTGTGAGCTCAGAAATCTAGTTCCCGCAGTCAGACTTCCCCGAACCAGGGAGCTGTTTAGCACAGACAATTACACAAGCATACATCGGCATATGTGCACACATTTTTGAGAGATTTGCTCCAGTCCAAACCTGTGTCTCCATTTAAATGGAACTGCTAACAGTTGTGATGTCTTGCAGCAGTGTGAAAATTACAGCTAGTATAAAGCAGTTTGACAAGGTATATAGGGAGTCTGATTTCTGGTCCCCCAGTAACAAATGTGAAAGTTCCTTCTCGTGTCCTTGTGTCCCTGCAGTAAATTACTGCTGTTACCTTCTACTGCTAGGCAAGGAGGCAGGAGCACCCCTCAGTGTCACAGAAGGAGTGCCTAAGCACAAGGGAGAATTAGGGGTGCCAGGTAGGACAGACCGTGTGCCTAAAAGCCTGGGCCAGAGGGATTGGTGACAACAGCTTTTGCATTTTGTTTCCACTCTAACCATGCCTGTATACTTGGGGAGATATAATTCCTTATTTATATGTATCTGGAAAATACCTGGTGAAATAAATCACATCAGGTGGATTTCAGGAGAAGTCTGTTTCACTTAAACCTTGTAGTTATGAAGACATACGTGTAAGTTATAAGATGATGCGAAGATGTGAAGATATAAGATGTAAGTTTTATAGTGTATTAGAAATTGCACCTGAGCTTGGGCATGTAAAAAGGAGGTAACTCTTTCTTAATAGCAGGGTTGTTTAGAGTTACACTTATTTTTATTGTTACTGGATAAATAGCAGAGGACATGTTATTCTTCATCAGTAATTTTCTTTTTCCTGGTGTTCTCCTGTGATTGTGCTGCAGACAAGAGTATATAGTAAACACAGCACCGTCAAAAATCTGAATTATTATTCAAAACTTTACAATGGAAAACCAACTGCCTTAAAACTTCAAAGAAGAGAAGTCAAGACTAGGAATGAGAAATCTTGTTTCTGATCAGGAGGTATAACATACCATCAGGAAAAAAAGGGAAATTCAAAGCTTGCTTTATTAACTTTGCTGTCAGAAACACAAGCCTCACTTTTTGAACTTCTGCATTTACTTTTTGCTATTAAGTTGGTGTGACATGGGCTCCTGCCTTTGTGGGTTGTGTCCCCTCGTGGCTTGTGACAAAGATAGCTGAATCTGTGGTGCAGTTAGATAGCCCAGTGGGAGGGCCACCTTCACATTCCCCTTCAGAAGTTTACTAGTGCTGCAAACTGTGCTTTGCAGCAGCAGCATTCGCATCCTGATTTACTTTGTTTACCACAGGGACTCTTCCAGCAGTGACTCCTTTCTTTTTTTCTGTAACTCTTCTACTCTCGCCAGCCGAAACCTCCCCACCTCGCAGTGTGCAGTGCTTTGTGCTCTGTGCAGGGAGTGTGAGCAGCAGGCTTCTCCATGGCTCCCGCTGTTTCAAGCGGATCGTTCGTCAGCATTTCGGTCTATGGGTCATCGGTGGTTTTCTTCGTTTATCATGAGATTCTTAATGAATTGTGCAGTGTTAACTGCTCTTTGCTGCTCTTTATTTTTCAGAATTTTGAGTTTTGTAACCATCTGTTTTTAACTACTTCATTTGTAACCGAGGTCCTTGATGGGGGCTGGCTTTAGGCCACTTTAGCAGCCTTGCTTCCCAAAATGGAAGGATTCAAAGGATAAGCGGTCAAGTGTGAGCAATGCTGTTTGCCTGAAGCACTGCAAACAAAAATATTAATTTTTATGATTCCAGCAGAGGTTAAAAACTTTTGTGAATCCTAATTTGATATATTTTCTTTTAACATAGAAGTAACTTCATTTTTATTCTGAAGCCAGCAACATATGTGCTAATACTTAAGTTTGTATAAAATTATTGTACTATAATTTTCAGTACCAGACAGTTGTTTCTGGTGATACCCTATCAACATAGCAAATGCTTTTGCAATTAAGAGATTCCTATGACCTGACTTGAAAATTAAAATTTAGCAACTTTGGTGGGACCTGCTTGCTTGGATACAAAGAACTTGCCAACTAAATTAATGTAAATGTCATTTACTCTGTTTTTTCATTTTTCTGTATATTAATTGCCAGAATTTAAACAAACTGCTTGTCGTATATACCACTTAGTTTTTTAAAGGACAGATGGTCAGATTTTGGGCTTTGATTCGTGTTCTTCTTACGCTTAAAATTTTTTCTCTTGTCAATTGAATTAAAGATCTTACAGTCAAGATCACGCTAAAATAGAATTTGAAGGAAGAATACCTTCCTTTACATGAGACTAATGCAAAACAGCAACAAGCAGCCCAGAAGCTTCCTGCCACCAAACTCTGGAATCTTCTGTTTAGTTCAATTACAAACAGGAATCTTTCACATCTTGCCGTTTTCAGTTGCCAGTCTGGCTATCAAATGTGTTTATTTTATGATTTCATTGATACAAAGACTCAACTGAGTTTTGCTGTTGAAGGTTGGAGTCTGTTCTTCTTTTACGAAACTCAACTGTTCTGCAGGGTACTGAAGGGTGGGAGAGACAAAATCACATGGGAACCTACATATATTGAGGAAACCTGGTTAGCTGTGTAGTTTCCCTGCAGCATATGAATATGACCCTTCAAAACCAGATGTCAGCCACCAAGGATGGTCTAGTTCCATGTGATGAAGGCATTGTTATTCATAGGATGGTTTGAGTTGGAAGGGACCTTAAATGCCATTTAGTTCCAACCCTCCTTCCAACCTAATTTTAGCTAAATGAGGAATTTGTAACTGTATTCTATGGAATAAACTTAATTATTGAAAACCTTTTTGCCATAATCTATTTTCTGATTACTTGCTACAATATACAAATACTGTCTTGAGAATTCTTTATTGATGATTTGCATGATTTCTCTGCAAGTAACTGTTATTCTCCTTTTTCATGTTTGGAAACAGGTCCTTTCTGTTAGGGTTCTTCATCTCTGTAGTAAATGCATGCCTTCCCAGACCACTTAGCCTCATCTTCTCATCAGTTTACTTGTCAAAGAATTTCCAGATGTTTTCAGTTATAAAGTAGCTTCTTATCATTGAAGTTGTTTATTTTTTTTTTTTAAAGCATAAGGTGAAATAGTTCAGTAGTTACTTTGGGCAGATGGAAATTCGATATATTTCCAGAGGGACCTGTATAGGTCAAATGCTGAATAAGAGGAGTAGAGAAAGCTAAATTCCTTAATTCAGTAGAATGGGCTACTATTTTCACAAAACATTGGATCACTTCCTAAATCCAAAGTTAAGAAAAGATAAATGTAGTACAGACATGAAATCTCTATAAAAAACTTTGACGCTTGTTCAGTCCAGTGAGAAATGAATGTTTTTAATAATTTTTAGGAAAAAAACCAGTGTTTTTCCCCTATGTTTTTCTTGAGAAGTAGAGAATTTATTAGATACCTGTGTGGGTGAAAAATCAGCCTTTGTACCTCTTAACGTTTCCAAGAGAAAACCTATTGTATAGGACAAAATGCCAGCATAAAAATAAAATCTAAGGCATTGCTGTCATCGTTATTTGAATACATCCTGACACATTTTGTGATCAATATAGAGTGGGTGCATAGTTATGTGAATGCTTTACTTAGTGAATTCATCTTTATCTAATTATGGTTAAGCTTTGACTTCAAATTCAAATATAATAAACATTTAATTTGGAGAACTTTGGTGTATTCATTTGCTGTAAATTTCATGACTGAGGGGTAAGTTGATCTGAAAATTACTTCAGGAAATACTTTCATTGTATTGTAAATTCTCTTTTGGGGGGAGGAAAAAATACTTAGGAAAAGATACCACCCAAAAATCAAATGGAAGTATGCAAAGCATCAAGTGTAATAAGGAATAGTATAATGGAAAATCAGAGCAATGATACAGAAAGTTGCTGTAGTCAAGCTTAGTTCACATTTAATTCCTTAAACACAAATGTGATTGGGGTGGGATAGTAATTCAGTGCATATTAAGTTCTGTCTTTCCAGTAGTCCATGTAGAAGAATAACATTGCCCAGCTCTATCGCTATAAAATTAATAACCTTGTTAAGAGAATCAATAAAATACCAGAATTATTATTAGTAGTATTCTACATTTCTGGTATGCTTCAGGCACATCATAACTAATTGGTCATATGAAAGAAATATGAGTGCTGTATTAATAGGGATGAAAAGCAAATACCTGTAGGAATTAAAACAATGAGAGGGGCAGCCAGTTGAAATACAAATTAACATATATCCCTAGAAACAGTAGGTGAAGACTTTCTGCTTAGCCTAGTTCTAAGTATATATTGTTACATATGTTATATATTTGAAATAAAATAGATTGTTGTTCCCATGTCCAGTATTAGTTTGAATGAGAGGGAAGTGCATGTGTAAAGACACAAGTGGGTGGGACAAGATCAATTAGATAATCCTTTCAGCTGTAAGTAGAAAACTTTTCCTGCCTTTTTCCACATGGTTTGCATTTTACTTGCAGCATAGCACACAAACTCTTCATTGCACAGTTGTGCAAACAAAACTGTTACGGAGTTCTATGGCTTGTATATGTATAGAAACTATTGTTGTAAAGGTTGTATACCTACTTTCAATCTCTTAATTCAGGTTCAAATCTGGAGCATTTTCTGTTTGTGAGACCTGTGTATTCTGTATAATGTCACTTTAATGCAGTATGCATAATCTAGTGCTGAGGTGAGAGCAAAGTCCCCAGCTTCCACCCTTGCAAAGCACTGGCTATAGTAGCAGTGCTGCTGCTTGTTGACAGACTTTGTGGCTTTACAGATCCTGCATTCGTTTTTCCATAGTGACAGATGTACTGTAAGTGTAGAGGTTGCCCCATCCTGTCCTGGTGGGGTGGGGACAGGTGCTCCTGGGCGGTAAGCACTGTGCACTTGAGTCTTTCAACCTGAGGAGAGCATTGATCCCTGAGTTTTGACTCTGTGTGCAACTGCTTTAATTGCTGCATTTCTGTGACTGCTGACAATGTGTTTTTTTAATGAAAGTGGCCTTGGCCTCAGTATCTTGTTGTGAACTCACTGTTTCTGGCATGCATTTCCATTGCACTCTGCTGCATTGAATGTCTCAGAAAGTTTAAGTGCTGGGATCTCTTACATGAGATAGAGGTAAATACTGAGTATACTCATATAGTATTTGTATGTACTTGTATTAGGTGTGCTTTTGTACTAAGCCAGAAGAGAAGCAGAGTGTATCTGGATTGTTCGGTTTTTTTAAATACCATGCCAGTTTAGCAGTAAGTGTGTGATGGTACATATTTGCTTTGTAAAGAGACATTGTTGGCGTGGGTTTGTATGTCTCAGATTAGTTTGTTCACACAGTACTCCATAAGCATATGGAGAAAATACCTACAAAGTTGGAAATTAAAAATGACATGAAAAGTAATGTATTCACTGTGTAGCTTTAAATATGCTCTTCCCTCTATGTCAGGGCAGTGTAATAGGTTGTTTATAGAAGTTTTTGGAGATTTGTAGTTCTGCTACAAAACTCACAGTAACATATGGTCTGGCACTGGTATGTAGCCTACAAGACATTTTTAAAAACAAAATGCCATGAAAGGTCTGAAATGCTAAAATGCAAAATATTTTAAAAGCAGGCATGGTCAGTTTGGATGTTTTTTGTATTTTCCTTGTGTTAGAGTCAGACTTCACTGCTTTAAATTATGTTTCTTAGTAGGCAGAGGAGGAGTTAGGTTTTTACAATGATTAATTCTAAATTACCTAATGAAGAGTTTTACCCACACAGGTGGCTTCATAGCATGAATTCCTGTGGTATGAAAATAGAGACTATGTTCTGCCATGGGTAATGATCCAACGGTTCCAGGAATTCCAGTGAACAGTAAACTGAAATATAAATTAAAGCTCTGTAACAATACAGAGCAATAACACAGCATTTTCCTACTTCAGAAAGTCATGTTTCTGGCATACAGCATTTAATGTGTCCTGTCACCCTTCAGTCTTCCTGGGGTCTTTTGGTGTAGGACTGAAAACACCTTGAGGCGTGGGTGTTGCTTCAGTTCATCTGTGTGCGGTGCACACTTGACATCCTGCACCACAATATTCATATAATGATTTTCTAATTTCTAAAAACAGTGCTTACAGGAACATTACTTAAATGCTTTTCTTTCCACTGATTTCTCATCCAACAAAGCTGGAAAGAAAATACCAAACCAACTCCTTCCTGTGCCCAGAAAGGCCTCTAACAACATCCCAACCCCTCTTCCCAAATTTTGTAGAATGAATATATTAAAAAATGTTGTGAGCTCCTCCTGCTGGTTCAGCAGAAACAACAGTTGCATTTAAAAGAATGCTAATGTAGTGTTAAGAGCCTGGCTTATTACCACAAAAGCCATAGTTAACTCTGCAGCTCCTGGATGCTGCTTCATCTTTATTTCTGTTCTCTGAGCAAATTTCAGCACATTTAATATTCAGTATAAGACTCTATTTTGGGAATCTCTTGATGCTTTGGCACAAGGAGGACCTATAAGGTCATTGCTGTTTTGAGTTGCTTTCTTAGCTCTAAATTTCTTTGCTGCTTTTTTTCGCTCCTTTAATTCTTAAGTAAACCAGACTATTAACATTACTTAAATGTAGCCTTTATGGCTTATGAAAAATATTGCTCCTGTAGTGGATAGATGTGCGTCAGCTGTGACTAAATGTTTTGATGTAGTCTTCTCAAAAGATAGACTAGAAGAGCTTTCCTTTGAAATACGTGAAGCAGTTTTAGACACAGCTTCTCAGATGGATCTAATTAGTCTTTCATATAGACTGGATGTCCGTTTGCTGCAGCTGAATTCTCATTTCATTCACCCATAACTAGAAACACCTCGCTTCAAACGTGTTTCTTCAAAGAAAGAAGGGTTTAGGGTTCCATGTTTTACTGCTTTTTGATGTTGGTTTCCCTTTAACTGAGAAGACCTTATGTTTATACAACTGTTATTATTAAGAAAACATAGCTTTGTTCATGAGAGTTCATTTGGTGTCCATGTTGGCTATTGGTGGCAGTCGGGGATCTGTGGAATAGATCTTGCTATACAAGGCTAGTGGGACAGCTGTACAGCTGGCTATTAAGCTCGTTGTAACAAAGATTTGAATGCAAGCAGGATATTCTAACAAAACCATGGAACCTGGTTTGTGGGAGGATGAAAATTAAGATTAGAGTATGAATGATTGGGCCCATCAATGGATAGCAGTCCTATCTGTTATTTATACACAGTAGTCACCCAAGAGGCATTGTGCTCTTTTCCCTGTTTAGGATGTGTTTACATGGTGCAGTTCACTGCAGCACAGAGGAGCCTGTGCTGACTAACCTAGTCTGGGCAGTGCTACATTAATGCTGCTGTACTGCTCCTAGTTGGAATAACTTGTTTAGAGCTGGCATGTGCAACTCCGTGTAACAGTGCCTTGTACCGTGTTGTGAAACTTCTACAACAAAGGATGTCATTAAAGCTGTAGTGGGAAGTGTCTGATCAGTGTTCCGTATTCAGAGTGCGATACTTGGATGCAGCTATGGTTGATCTTTAAGGAAAATGAGTGGAAGGAAGGCAAGGTAACATTCTCTGCCTGTGTCTATCCTGCACTGGCTGCTTTGTGGTCATGATGTCATTTAGACTAAGTGGAGTTTGCAGGAACAGGCTACTGGTAGTGCTGGCTTCACTTCTCTGGTTTCCAGGAGTGTAGCTGAGCTGGTTTTGCCACTGGACATTGCTATTATCTTCCCTGTGAAAGGAAGGTCAGTCCAGCCCTACTGCCTTAGATGGTGGCACCTAGGACACGTTGATAAGAGACGTAGTGGGCTGCAAGCAGTCTCTCATTAGTGGAACTGGCTGATCTGCAGGGCTGTCTCTTGGGTCCCCGTTACTTGTGCACATCAGTAACTCCTTTTGCATCTGCTGGGAAACTCTTACTGCAGTACCTCCTCCTGCCCCGTGCCTCACCCAGTCATTTCCTCCATTTGCCTCTCACCATGTCACCCTCCTTCTTTCCACGGTGGCTTCTCATTCCGCATTTGTCCTGGCAGAAATCAGGACTGGGTCTGCTGTGTATTCACTCACAGGTTGGCCAGTCCAGCTGCTTTGTGACAACCAAATTGCTCTTATCTGTCCAAGAGCTGAATGGAAGCACTCATTTTGTCCACTGTGCAGCTTTTCATTTTCATAAAACTTAAAGGGATTTTAATATGTCTGGTTAATACTGACAAGTCAGTGGGTTCAGAAGTTGAGTGTGTGGTGGTAGTTTAGAGGAGCAACATGCAAATAAATGTGCATTTTGTTAGCCTCTTTTTCCTTTTGAGATCAGGCTAAAGGTACTGTTACTGAACGAGTTAAAGAAAACAAGGCTGTTCGGAATGCAGGAGGAGGGAAATTATTTTAAATTATTAACAATGAGTTGCATCTCTGT
This sequence comes from Struthidea cinerea, assembly GCA_013397865.1. Taxonomy (NCBI): domain Eukaryota; kingdom Metazoa; phylum Chordata; class Aves; order Passeriformes; family Corcoracidae; genus Struthidea; species Struthidea cinerea. The sequence goes on along the minus strand of VZTI01001442.1, from coordinate 462,531 downwards.
CTGTGGCTTATCAAGAATAGAAAAAGGAATCAGATTTAAGTAGTCATAATCTATTGCCAATATTTCACGTTCCAGAGAAAATCTATGTATCTCAGGGACATACAATAAATTGAAATCAACTGGAAACCAAAATAGACCTATAGCTCCATGATTCTAGAATTCTTTCAAGTCATGTTGTATGCACCAGTGTGGTGGATTGACCTTGGCTGGACATGAGATATTCACCGAGCTGCCCTATCACTCCCTGTCTTCAGCTACACAGGGCAGAGAGAATAAGATGGAAAACAACTTGTAGGTTGAGATAAGGCAGTTAACTAAAACAAAAGTGAAAAATTGCACACACGCAAACAAAGGAAAAGACAAAATTTTATTCCCTGCTTCCCATCAGCAAGTGATATCTGGCTACTTCCTGGGAAGAATCCATTCCTAAAAGGTGATCATGCATTCAAATGCTGTACCTGCTGCCTGTTTACGTCTTTTTCCTCACTGCTACCAATGTGTCGTTTTTCAAGTCCTACCTCTTTTGAGTTTGTCTTTGTTCTGGTTTCATTCTTCTGATTAGTCCTAGTTTCCATTCCTTAATTGTCTTGCCTGGTTCATGCTCATTGTCTGGCTAGTGTGAGTCTCCCCTTTGGACTTCCACATCAATCAGCAATTAGTCTTGGTTCTCTTCTATAGAACCTTCTCCTACATAGCTGTGCCCTGCTCCACAGGCCTACAGACTTTCATCCATGTGTTGGTCCTTGTTTTCTTTTTCCAGGCCCTCAACGTTGGTTTTGCTTATCCCATTTCTTCTACCATACAATCTGTTTGGTAGTTCTGTTTCTAAGATCACTTTCTCACTCTTTAGGTAGTTTTCTCTTTACCCTCATCCTGTACTTTTAGCTCCTTCTTCCCGAACAATCAGTGCGTGCTTCCCTCTCTTCCATTCTCTGAGGTAGGTTTCATGTGTTTCTGTTACCACTTCCATTTCCTTCCTCCATTTTTAGTCGTCTTGCTCAGTCAGTTCCCCCCTGCCCCCTTTACTTCTTGCTCCAAATTTTCCTCTCCATCTTTTCTGCACCTCCCTCCCTCTCTGGTCTTTGTCCCCGCCTGCTTTCTCCAGTTATGGGGCCCTCAGTGTCCAGTTTTTGTCGCTTGTGGGTTGTTTATGCCACTTCTCCTTCCTTTGCTGCTCAGCCCTAGCAGGAGTAAGCATTGAAACTCCAGAGGTGATAGTCTTACTAGTTTTATGCTCGACCTGGTATTCTGCAATCCAAACCCAAAATTTCAGTGGGAGGCTGTGTTCCTCCCTGGGCAGGTATATGTTAAATATGGGGGAAGAATCTTCTGGAACTGTGGCTGTGAAGTGTGGTGACCTACAGATATAGATAGGATTTGCCTTTTGAAATGCATAGAACTTGTCCAAAGTTATGCAGTTTGTAGGAGAATGGTAGAGGTGCATTCCAACTGTTTCACTTCCCAGGCAGATTTTCAAGCCTCTGTTCTAATCATAAAGGAGATGTTTCAGCCTTTCATAGAAAAGTCAATAAAATTTAGTAATCTGGCCAAAAATGTACTCTTGTTCTGTGTCAGAAATAGCTGCATATTTCTCTCTGAAATTTCCCCTCTCTGAAATCACTTCTGAATGACTGTTCAGCCTAAATAGAGTCCATCTGAGTTACAAGAGACTGAAAATGCAGTGTGATGATGGGGAGGAGTTGGACAACTTTGATACTAAAGCTCTTCCCTTCCCCCTCGTGCTGTAGCTGTGTCCCGGCCCCATGCCTTTTGGCAGGCTCTTCCTCTGCTTCTCCCATGCTCCTGTCTTCATTCCAACCTTGTCTTTCTGTTGTGGCTGCCCTCTTGTTTCCACCACCTAACCTCTATCAGCTGTTTCCTTTATTGCTGTAATCGCTGTGTATTTTCACACAGTGACCTCTTTGTCACTGTTGGAGCAGCCCAGCTGTTTGATGGCAACACTAGTTTGCATGCACAGTTTATCCTGTTTTAATTTAATATTTTCTCCTAGCTGATAGGGGAGGAGGGAAATAATAATACTCCTTTTTATTAAGCCAAACCAGCATCTTGATTTTTATGGTGGTGAGGCTTGCATACTGTTAATTTATAACAAACATAATTTTGAATAACTTAGCTTCTTTTGTATTAGTTTTATCATCTAAACTGACAAAGGAAAGCTACATTGGTGGCAAGTCATCACAATAAAAACACAGAATGGTTTGGGTTGGAAAGGGCCTTTAAAGATCTAGTTACACACACAGAGACTCACCCCTGCCATGGGCAAGGACACCTTCCAATAGATCAGGTTGCTCAAAGCCCCATCCAGTCTGGCTTTGAACATTTAATATGTAATAAGCAAGAATGAAGACTGATTTTGTTGTCTAAAGATAAACAGCAATAAATGAAGAGAAGGATAGAGATAGAGAGATATATAGTATATCCTAATCTCAGAAAACTGGAGTCCTGGGCTTCCTTTGTTTAAGAGTTAAACAGACCAAGAACAAAACCAGCTGGAATAAGATAGCAGCAACTTTCAAGATAAAAAAAAATAGATCCTCTCCTTTTCACAGCTGATGGATTTTTTCCTCTCCTTGGCAAAGTAAAACTTGCAGAAATAGGTAAATTAATAGGAGCAGAGGGGAATGGGCCAAGGGATGGTCACTGTCAGTCACAATCAATCTCTGAGTCTATACAGCCAATGTCTGTGGTGAGATCAAGTCATATTGACCCCTTATGTGGGCTGCATCTGCAATCCAAAGTGAACTACTGATGTTTTAGAATTGCTCAGGCTGGCTGTGCAGAGTACGAATCTTCATTACTTCTTTTATTGTAGTTTATTTAATAAATCCCAATTCACGAGATGTGGTGGTGCTTTGTAAAAATGTGCTTGAGAAAACCCAAGAGCCATAAGGCTGTAAGAATGAATGCTTGTAGGAGTATCACAGAGTGGGATCTTTTGAACCTGTTGAGCAATTCACATTCCCGACAGAAGCTGGTTCAATAGCTATGGGTGTGTCCCAGAAAATTCAACATTAGTAATGCTTTCCAGAATAGGTGGGAAATTGTTTTGAAAATGGCAATGGGAAGTATGTTCAATGTTGCACAAAACTCTGTCATTTTTCAGTCATTTGGGACTATTAATCTGCTTTCCTAGATCTGCCTGGCTCTTTCTGTCGATATTCTTCAGATGGAATTTTGTAATGGTCTCCATTAGTTTATGAGTTTAGCAAGTGTACTTCTGGTACAGATAGCTGGAGTGATTAACAGATGAAATGACTTCAGAGTATAAATACTCATTTGGTCTTTGAGGTTATATTTCATCTCTGTTGTATGCCTTCCTAATTACCAGCATATTTCAATACTTAAAGTTAGAATTTTAAAGCACGCATTATTCAACTTCTCTAGATCAGAATTAAAAACAACATGGGCTGACATGTATTATTTCTTCAAAATCTGATAATGCGTTTTCTTTCTCATTTAAGCTTAATTATCTCCTAAAAATATTAAAGCAAGAATTGTTTTAAGCCACATGGCAAAGTTCGGTGTATTTTTCAATTAAATTATTTTGGTTGGATTGTTTTAGTTTATTTTTTTCTTTTCTTGTTAAAACAACACTATCCTGTGTTGCATTTTCAGTGGAACATAGCAGTTCATCTCTGAACCTGCATCAGTGTATCTTGTCATTGGTGGCAGCACTGAAGAAAGCTCAGTGCAAATTTTGCAAATTTTGCAATTTTGCCTTGTTCTCAAGAAATGTCTGAAGACTAAATAAAAAGTACAGGCAACTCTTGGAACAGTATGATTTAGATACAGCTTTGTGACTTCAGATAATCTCAGAGTATATCTTAACTGTGTTGAATTTTTTTCCTTGTGAAGTAATGGCATTAAAACCCAATCTGTGCAAAGCACGTAGGAGATTAATTAACATTGGGAAGAAAAGAGATGTCTGAGCCTTTCACCTGTAGATACCCTTTATCTCCAGCTGAGTGTGCCAGCCTTTAATGCTATTTGTCATCTTCCCCAACAGGTATCTTGATATTTTTTTCCACACTGCCTTTTATACTTTGAATGACTCCTGTAATGCCAATACCATGTATTAGAATATTATCCTCTCACACTAAAGCCTTTAAATATTTTTTTGGCTTAAAAAAAAACAACAGACACATTCATTTAACTGGTGTATACTTCCTTTTAGAAACAATTAATTTAAGGCAGTATTGACAAAGATAAAATGTCTATTCCCAATTTAAGGATGTTGTATATACAGATTTAAGGCCCGTCTGTTACGATGATTTTTATGTAACTGTTTTTCACAAAGAGGGTGTTCATTATTTTCTGCTAAATCAAACACACACAAGGAGAGTTCTACATACTGCTTTGCTGTGGTTTTATGGTGCGCCCTCCTGGGTGGTCTTTACCTGTGCAAGAAGCCATCTTGGCTTGTGCTATTGGATTGGAAGGAATGAAATGGGTTATGTAGACAAGGACTCCTTTAATGAATGGTGTCCTTATGTGGTGATCATTAGGGCAGGATGGACCTGTCTGGCTGCTTCTAAATGTGAAGTCATTTAATTTTTTCTTAATGGTAAATCTGCTATATGATTTGCCATACAGGAACGGTGGGATCATTCTCTTTGTGCTTATATTTTACGTTGATGCTTCTTTTGTGATATTTACATGGATAGTCACCCTTTTATCTTTACATTTTGGGTATATGTGTTTAAGTGCACACTACTTATATAAATGTGTGCATCATATTTAATGACATTTTAGCACATTATTGAAAAAGCACAGCATTATTAAGATACTTTTTTACAGTATCCTAAATCTCTCAATCAGGGAGAACTGATTTTTTGGTATTCTTTTTTTTTTTCCCTGGTTGCACCTCTTGGCCTTCCTTAAGGAAACATATTTTGTCTGAGCAATCTCTCGGGTTTAGATAACCTTGAACTTCAGCGCTGTAGGAATCCTGCCCTGAGCTGCATGCTGTCCTTTAACTTCTATGGAAACCTTATCATTAGCACAGTCTGCTGCTTCTCCTTGTTCCAGTGTGAGGCATCTGTGTTTAAAATAGTGGGCATAAACTCCATTTTGATTGCACGCATCCAAGGCTAAAAAATAGTTGTGGTTGCAGTATATCTTACTTTAAAAAAGTGATGTTTTGCAAGTCTCAGGATGGGATAAGACAAAACAATTTTTATTTTTCTGGGATTGAGGTTTTTGTTTTTGTTCTGTTTCACTTGTAAATTTAATAGTAATATGGTTTTATTAGATCATTCACCATTATGTTGCATGACAGAGGAAATGGGGCTTTTACAGATGTGAGCTATTGACAGTTTAGGTATCAGATCTAACACAACAAAATGGCTTATTAGGATCATGGAAAGCTCTAAAATTCTTGTGCTGTTACTGGATCTTCATGGTACATGCAACTTTATAATGTTGTCAGTTTTAATGGAAATAGGTGATCAGTGGTTTTAATTGAGTGAGAAAGTATTTAAATCTTCTTTTAATTGGTCATTAGTTGCTGATAGGTAGAAGGATTCTAATGATACCAAAGTGTCTCTTCACTGAGGAACTGCTGATTATCTGGCACTGGTTACTTCATGGATCAGAAGCATGTTTGTCTTGTGGGAAAGGCCTGCCCAAAGTTTCTCTCCACAGAAATGAACTGTTCTTTTTTCCTCCAAAGTGCTTCAGTGTGCAAGGTCTTGTAGGAACTATGCAATTCCATATGGAAAATGGAATGGACAATGTCTACTTTAGTTACAGTATACCTGCGTTACCATTTTTTTTCAGTTCTGCCCAGATTCCTAAGTGACAATGGGAAAGTCAGTTATAATATTTTAAATTGCTTGTGGTGGGTATATTTGGCTGTTTCGGTGCTAAAGATGAGACACATCCTCATGACTGAAGGAGCTCGTCTGGTGGCCGCCTGTCTAATGTCAGCATCCACACATCTGTGTGTGTATTTGAGCAAAGACCCGACTGAGTGTGAAGAGCACATCCCACTCGACACCTCATACTCTGGTCTGTTTTAAGTCCAGCAAGGCAGAAGAAATAGGCTGTCAGAGTAAGTGTAACTTGGAAACTCCTCCTTTTTCTCTTCCACCTTTCTTAGTAGTGAGTTTATTGCGGATTCTTTTCAGCATCTAGGGCTGAAACCATAGTGAATGTGTAATGAGAGCTGCCAGCTTTTTATGTTAGGGAGGCAGGCAGCCCTATGAAGAAGACATGGTTTAAGTTGGTTCAGAAAGGCAACTTTATCTGGTTTGGGTTGAAGGATACCCCACTGTCATTATCGAGTCTCAGAAACTTTTCTTGTGGAAAAGTAGGCTCTTAGCATGATCAAATTCTGGCAACAACTTGTAAGACCTTCAAATATTTTCTCCTGAAACTACCACTATGGTTTTGTGATTGCCTAAAGTTAAAGTGAAACAAACTTATCATACCATTGCACACCTGTTGTTCCAAATCTCAATTCAGCCGTATTTGGCTGCACCAGTCCTACAGTGAACAACATACAGATTTCATTTTTAGGGCTGTTATATAGCAGGAAGCACTGCAGGAGAAAAGAAAAAGCATCAATAAGTAGGTGTGGAATTACACCTATTTGGAATCACATAAAAGGATTGATTAATTCCATATAAGTCTACATTTCCTCACATGTCAAAGTCACGGCAACAGATAAAATAAAAGCAGTTAGACTAGTGTTCCTATTGATAAGACTCCATCTTGACATTATCTTAATCCACTACTAAGTTAACTAGATGTGTAAAGTACTTCCAACTTTTCTATCGACTTGAGCTGCTTTTATTCAGTATTTCTCTGCTTCTGAAGACGTAAGGCTCCTTTCTACATAATATAATGGTAAGGAGGATTTTGCTATTTTGAGCTTTATTAACTGAACTAATGCCTTCAGCAGGAGTACAGATATAGAATGTGTGTCTTTACTGAAAGTATATTCAATTTTTATCACTTTTAGGACAGTTTTGCTGTCTTTTGTCTGGAAATAAAAGGGGTGAAGATGTAAAAATTGGTGCATATTTGATATGAAATGTGATACCAATGTATCTATATTATGTGTTTCTTCCTAAGTAGCAAGTAGTGTAATGGCTTGATACCTTGAAAGAATTGGAGAATTTGAAAAGAGAGATCCGTCCTTTGTTTACATTATCTGGCTGTGTTGAGGAAAAATACATGGGAAGTTTTCATTGTGAGGTGGCTGAAATTTTTTCTGTCAGAGAATATCAGTGCCCAGGGCCTCACTCTTAATGGCATCAAAGCTAATTCAACTTGAACAATCCTGAGTCCATGGGTAGGAAGATAGTAGATTTCTGTAAAAAGATGTGCAAAGCTAGAAAATAATCAGATGTTGCAGTTACTTAACAAACAGAAGACCTGTAAACTTACTGCAATAACTGGCATTTTCTTGGACAGAAAATTCATCAAGCTCCAGGTATTTTGAGAGTTTCTTTCCACTAGTTCTGAATATTAATTTTTCCCAGTCCTACTTACCATTACAATCATTAGATATCACCTTTGTTGTGGTTATAACAAGGAAACTCCCCACAGTGAAGATCAAATGCACAGTCAGGTAATTACAGTTTATATCTATGTTAACAAACTTTGATTATTTTGTAGTCAACAGGTGCTGTAATGCAAAATAGAAGTCTTCCACAACTTAAAAAAAAATCTCATATTTTAAGCTATTTTTGTGGAAATGTAGACAGCATTCATTGTGGGGAGCAGGAGTTAGCAGTAAACCCAAATGATGGGTGCTCCAGCTCATGGAGTCTATTGTTTTAGAATGAACTTGTCTGAATTCAGTTTTCCTAGAATGATTATTCAGGAATGCACCAAAAATTTTTCAAGACTGCTGACAAAATAAATACATGAAATATACCTGATTTTCTTTATTGTGTTACCTTTATGTAGTTATAAAAATTCAGTGTTAGAATTTTAGCATTTCATTATGCATTTAGAGCTTTGACAGCTGGTCTCGGTGCTTGTTCTAAGTATTTTGACCTTTTCTAGACACTTCACCTGTGAACTGTCGGAGGTGTCTGTGTGTGTCAGACTTCATAGCTGGCAGTCATGAGTATGATTGCTTTGAAAATTGGTATAGATAGGTAGACAGGTTTTGTTTCCTGGATCATTTTAAGAGCAGAAGAAATAGGCTTTTTTTTGTCAAGTTCAGTTGTCTGTGTGGAAGGATTTTTGCTGGTACTGTTTCCTAAGTATCTCTGAGCTTACTGATTAAGTTGTCCGCTCTACCATCTATTGACTAGAAAGACAACAGATATCATTTTAGTTTACCCATTAAAGTTACTATTTCTCCAGTCCTTCACCAAAGCTTTCCTGTTAGGATGCCTGCAAAACATTGAACCAGAGGTTAAGCAACAACCATGCTGTGGCCAATTTTATCTTAGCAAATGGTGCCATTGCCAAGTCCTAGTCAGGCAGACATGAAGTGTTCATTTTATGGAGGGAGGTGATGTGTGTGACTAAGGGCAAAGGCTTTGTTTTCATGAAAATAACCCTTGCAGGTAAAAGAAGGAAGGAGACCTAAACCCCATATTTTGGATATGTTTCCCTTATAGAAGTATTTTTCATTTTTCCTTAAAGGAGTGTTGGACTGTCCCTAGCCATTAGTTGGGGCAGAAGGAGGTTGGTGTAGCTTAGTTCTCTAAATTTGTCTGGTATTGCCTTAATGTTGGCTGACCATGTGATGCTGAACATGACAAATGACTCACTGTGCAAACCAAAGAACCAGAGTAGCTCTTCTGTAGAAGAAATCAGTTGTTCCAACAACAAGAGTTGTTCATACAGCTCTGTTGTATGTGGATGGTATGTTGATCTTTGATTCCTGGGGGACCTTCATCAAAATCCAGGATTGACCTTCAGTGTGTCTGAGTTTCCAGTATCATGTGTGGGCTGAAGTGCTGGAAATCCTCTCCTACCTGTTGCTGTAGACAAACAGTGGCTTGGCTGTTCCTGTGCAAGCCTCCTTTAGACTAACAAACACTACTAGCATTGAGTTCAGCATGAGAGCCAGCAGCCACTCACCCATCTGCCAGTTTTGTGTAGTGGGAAGTGATTAAAGCCTTTCTTTTGTTGAAGCTTTACTGGTGCAGTTAGGTATACCAGATTCTTGGGTCCAGAGTCTGAATGCCTGAGGAGGAATGTGTTGCAGGATGGCCATGGGGCTGCAAGGCCGGAAGAAAGGGAGCCTTGGCCCTGGCTTCTAGTTCTGGGTCTGCTCAGAGATTTTGCCCAGTGACTGGTTTTGACACAACTGAGTAAACACAAAATTTAGCCTAGGTTTTATGGTCTTGCAATAAGTACAATGTGCTAAATAAAATAATTTTTGAGTGGTTTGTACACTTGGGTACTGCTATTAATCTATGAACATGAAACTTACACTTGTTCAGCATTAAATTTTAAGAGTTGCCTGAACTAAATGCCATTTTTTCCTCTTAAAAATTGAATGTAGCATCTATTTAAAATATAACTTATGGTTTATATCAGCTAACATCAGCTGTTCCACTTCTTGAAGTCTTTCCAGTTCTAAAAAGACCATCCTTTCTGTAGGGGAATGAATAATGTAGGTTAGCTTGTTTCTGTGGGCATTTTTTACAGCCACGCGGAACAGTTCCTGGAGAGGTTTTCTATTTCTTATTTAGCAGCAGTGAAAATTGCAATTATTCTGTTTACTTGGCTTGCCACTGTGGCAAAGAGTAACTCTTTGGACTGTGAGGAGGAAATGTTTGTTTTCTCTGGCTGGTCCTTGCATATGCTGCTCCAATTATAATTAAATGTGAATATTTACTGATAAAATGGGGCATTTTTCGGCTTCGGTTAAATTGATTTTTTAAAATCCAAGATATAGGCAAAGGCAACCCATTTTGTGTTTTGTATAATGCTATTCATTATACAGAACTGATATACAATGTAGTGAATCAATAAAATATCACCATACATGTCAGATGAACATTAGGGCTGTAAATTCTTCATCAGGAAGAACCTGTAGGGGAAAAGAGGAAATAAAAAGCTAGATCAAAAGCGATGTGGGGAATTAATGTGGAGAAGATGAAAGGGAAGGAAACAAACAATAGGGTTGATGTAAGTGGAGGATTAGGTAAAGCAGAAGCAATCATTTTTTATGGAACAGATGAAAATAAATTGAGAATAATTGTTATGGGAGGTGCAAGTGGTGGCAAGTTGAAAATGACATGTGTTTAATGGCCTTAAGAAAACTAGGGCTTCCTCGTGAATTGTGCCTATCATTCATTACCAAGGGGTAGCTTTCTAATAGTTCTTGTAGTATTGTGTGCTGTTCTATCAGAGGCATTCACACAAGCTTATTGGATTATTTTGAAAGTTGAAATACCGTGCTAGCATCATTCAACATTGTTTAGCTCCAGATAACAATTTTATTTAAAATATTTGAAGTCAGGCAAAGCTGCCATTCACATCTGCTGACTCTGTACACACAACGCTAGGTCAATTGGCTTGTTTAAAGGAGCGTTTACAGACACAATTCATTACTTGGTTCTGCAACTTAACTCTGAAAGTTCCTAGAATACAGGATATACTGAAATTATTATTAGGGCAAATTTTTATCTGTTTGTAAGCACACTAAATGCTGTTAATAATGTCTTAGGAATAAGGAAAGCCTGTTTCCCAAACCTGTGCATTAGGTTGATGTACAGTTCTGTTATGAGGAGTACTTTGAGAATAATCAGGACCTGGTGTTATTGTGTTCCCTGGCTGTCCTCTGCTGTATCCCACTCCCTGCAGAAGGTAAAGGAGCCAGATCCCTGGCTCTTGGATCTCTGGGTGATCCCATTCTCTCACAGAGCAGCAGTAATGCTGTAAACTATCAATGTCCTTGTGCTTGGGAAAGACCATGGAGGAAAACCGGAAGGGACAGTGCTGCCTTCTTTCTTGAGTCTTTTTCCCACAACTAGCAGGGGAAGCCCTGAGTAGGTGGTTGAGGAGGCATTTGTTCTTAAGGGAAATTTGTTGCTCATTGGCTTAAAAGATACTTTCTGGAGAATCCTAATTTTTTCCCCATAATTCTGCCTTACTCTTAGTCAAGAGCTATGATGATTACACCTGTAGAAGATTTTGAAACTTGTTATTCCTGACTGTCCTCTGTTTGCCAAAGTTCATCTGTAAGTCAAAGCACTGGACGTGGTGGTGCCAGAGGGAAGTCAGTGTGATGGCGTGGTATTATATAGTTCTGTCACTAATAATTTGGAGGCTGTCTCTTTCAATGTTTTGCTGTTTTTCATAGCAGTATATTCAAGCCCACCTTTAGTCCTTGTTGCTCTGCCTGTGCTGTTCTCAATTCCTCACCACCTTTTGAATAATGAGACCTTGAATTATAGACACATGATGGTACCAAGCTCTTTATAGCCCTCTCCCTACCACTTATGATCTGTTTGATTTTTCTCATGTGTGAAGTTAGCTCTGTTAAGATGATTTTCTCAGTAGGGCCTCTGTATAGACAGGGACTATGATTTCCCTGCTCTGAAATTGTGTCCCTTGCCTTTTTGACCTTGTTATACAGTAGCTATTTTATTGAATCTGAAATTAATTTTTCATTTGCTGGTGTTTTCTTTTAATGTTACTGAGCTTTTTCCCCAAAGTTTGCAACTTGCTTTTGGAATTATTTTAAAAAAGGTTGTTCAGCTTTTAAACTCTTTTTTTCTTCTACTTCATTTTTTCATTTTGCCTGCTATTTGCACTGTATTGTATTTCCTGCTGATATACTTGCATATTACCTTTCAAGCTATTAAAAAATATTAGGAAGGTCTTAACCTTTTTGCTTTGTTTCATTGACCATTTCCTAAATTTTCAATTTCCAGCTACATTGATTCTCTGGATTTTAGGTGTAGCCTTCCAAAGGCCTGGATCTCAAAGAATGCCTTGTGCAGTTGTATTTTTCTCCTTTTTTCTGGGTTGGAGGGAGCAAAATCTTTAATATGGTCTTTTCAGTCTCTCTGGTGCTTCCAACTACTTGCTGTTATAATGTGAAAGTTAAATCTTGTTTCTTAGTGAGAATGAGTTTCACACTTCTCGAAATAAATTAAGATCAGCTGATTGCTCCCCCACATCCTTTCGTTGGAGGTAAACTGCAATTGCTTCTACACCGTGTGCATATACTGTCTTTGTGTAGTATGAGGTGAGTGATTTGGACTGGCTTATCCCCTTAAAAGCAGGGATACCCCTGGCAGAGTTTAATGTGAATAAGGGAGCAAAATTAGTTCAGAATCATTGTGCTCCTTGCATTGAGCTCTTCTCCAGTCTCCTAAGAGAAGGAGGAATTCCTCTTATGGAGATTGTCTCGTTCTTTCATCCCTGAATGGAGCATCTCTGTGTTCTTGTGCAAGGACCATTTTAAATGACTGGGATAATGGAGTCTATACGAGTGTACAAGAGTTCTCATCTCTTACATAGGATGTTTTCTGCAATGTGTGTTAGAGCCCAGACAGATTTACTGGGCTCAGGAATTGGGCACTCGTTTAAAAGTGTTGGGAGAAACTGGAAAAGTGTTGGGATTTCTAGGACTTCAAATATGAAAGCATTAGGATCCACAGATAAACTTCCCACATTTTCTCATCTCACTGATGTTTTACAGCTACACTGGGGAATATGAAATGATGGCTGCTAGAATGAAAGATTCTGTCTTGTCTTCTAAGTTTTTAGAAGAAGTTGATAGAAAATCAGGTTAAGAAATATTAATGGAGTTTCTGAAACATCTCAAAATGTTTTTAGAGATAGCACCATAGTACAATTCTGTGAAAGGTAAGCCTTTTGTGACAAAATCTTCAAAAAAGAAGTCCCACGGGAATACATTTCCCATGGTATTTAAACCAGCAAAGGCAACTGTGGTGTCAGGATGCCCCTTCTGTTGCTGCCTGAGAAGCAGAGCTCATGATTGTTGGGTATTTTCTGTGCATTTTCTTCCAATCTGACATCTAATTGATATCTAATTCGTATCTCCATAATATCAGTGTTGTGGTAAATAGGCAGCTTAATGTGTGGTGATTGAATGTTTTATTTAGGACAGTGTAAAACTTACTCTGTTCTTTTTGACAGCTGTTTAAAAGATGTGTATTTTTTATTTGCCCAAAGTCTGAATATTTATAGGTGATTAAAATAAAGAGGTTATTTAGCAGGTGCTGACTGCAATTTTGTAGCTGCAGTATCATAATCACTTCATGAGGTTGAGGAAATTGTCTTTGTTTAATGCTAAAGGATGTAGGTAATCTGTCTCTAATGCCAAATTATTTCAGGGTGTGCACTTCACTTTTTCCCCTACATTTACGTAGATCGGAAAACTGAATGTTCCAAACAACTTGTGGAACAGTTTCCATATCAACTTTTATGTACTAAAAATGTAATTAAAATTGTTCAACCTAAAACGTGAAAAAGAACTCAAATTTAATTTATATGGCTTTTTAAAAGAAAATATTGTTTCTTATTTAACTGTTTTTGTTAGCATGGTGAATTTGAATTTACCCCAGTAAAAGTCAGTGGCAAGCCACTGTCACCTATTTAAATGTAAGTAGCTGGAACCATGAGGAAATACTGAATTTGAAGAGGTAGCTATTCACACACAGTGTACTTTTATGCCTTTTGAGTGAATTCATGGTAATCAGGTTGTTAACATAAACAATGCCATCCCATTAACTTCTAAGGTAAATAGCATTAGATGCAAACATCTTTTTTACATTGCTACATGACTTGATTTGTTCTACATATGGAAACGCTTTAAAACTTTTTTGCATTTCCTCTTTTGTGTAAGTGGCTTATGACTCTTGTGATATCTCATCTTTTACCTGCTGTGTCAGCTTTGCATCCTTATCCCCTGTGCACTGGCCTGTGTTCTTCCCTTTCCTATTTATCACTGACACATCTGGAGTGGTGACATTCTTATTCCCTTTTCTGGGTTTATTTTAAAGCTTGAGGAGGTGTTTCTAAAGAGGGAATATGCTTACTACTACTAATTCCTTACAGTTCTTTCTTTTCCCTGCAAGATGACTGGTGTGTTTCGATAAAAAAGTATTTTTGTCTTGGCACTGGTCAAATATACCCAAGAGAGATGATTCAAGTGTGTGGTTGGGGAGCAGGAAATGATGGAAGGCATTTGATAAGGATTTCATGATGCTATTACTTCTGACCAGCTTCTGAAAAGTTATCAGATAAAACACTTGCTTTGGTTTTAGAGTCACTGAGCTTCGAAAGTAACCAAACAATGGGAATAGATTTACAGGTATTTTTATTGCATCTAGACTCTTCTTCCTCAATGCTTATTTTTATTTCTAAAATGAAAGTCCTCTTGTATCTCCTGGCTCAAAGAAAAGGTCTCCTACAAACACTTTTTCTTATACTTGAGAAACATTACAGCTAGTCTGTTACAATTTTATGTTACTGTTACAGTTTTACATTAATCCAAATGTTTGGTAGAGCATACAGAAGTGATCTTTTTGGCTGTTTGATCATAGGACATTGCAGATGAGATCAAAACAGATTTTGCTTTTGAAAGAATCAGGTTTGATTCTGTGATATGCTTATTGTTCTGAGCCATCTGGGGCAATTTGGGGAAGATACGCAACAGCAGATATTTTGCATGTGAAGCTTTTAGTTGAAGTGGTGAATAACCTTGGACTGGGTATATCCAAAGGACTGGTGTTGACCTATATCCTGTTGTGACAGCTGAGAGCAGCAGGTTGGAACTGCTGGACGAAATCCATACCCAGTTGCCCACTGTACTTTCTTCTTGCCACTACACAATGTCAAATCAAAGGCATTTTTTTCTTTCATTTTTTTTAAACAGTTGCTTATTCTAGGTGTTTACTAATTTAAAGAGAAGATAGACTTGGTGCCATGGTAGTACAATGGGAAGAGTAATTTAAACCAGTGGCAGACTGTGTCCAGTCTGAGCATCCACCCTGCATAACTAGGCCGAGGTGGAATACAACTTCCAAATAAAATAAAGTGATGCTTTTCTTTCTCATTAGCTGTACTGGTGCCTGCTGATTTTGTTAGATCTCTATATCAAGTTGTTAATGGTGTGTGAAATAAAGCACTTCTCAGTTGATGGATATGATCCTCATGATTACAAATGCTCTTCAAATTACTGTAGTATGTTTTGTTTAGATCAGACATGGAAGTCTACGTAATGCGTGATGTTCAGTTTAGAAAGGAGATAGAAAGAAGACCAGTAGGAACTGGATATCTGGGTAGTGCTACTGAGCTTAATACTCACTGGCCAGTATTAATTCCCATCCCTCTCTCCTAATTATGGAAACAAAAATTAGAGACTTGAGACTTACACATGACTTGTCAGCAGCACATTGGCAATCATTGCAGGAATTCATTAATTCTTGACTCTAAGCTTGAGATCCAGCTTCTGGTGATAGAGTCTATTTAAAAGAAAGCAAAATCTGTCTTAGCTTGTGTGTCGTTATTACATAGCTTTCACTGAATCAAACGAATATTCACTAAATGAATATACGTATTAGGTGAATGCTTAAAAAGAAAGAAATGTATTCCAAAATGTGGATTTTCTAAAAGGCTAGTATGAGTTTTAGTCTGTCATATTCTGTAGTGGCACTTTGGTATAATGTCATTCTACTCTTTGAGAATTTATACTGTCAAGTGGGATAGGGCTTGGGATCTCTGTGTGCCTCTGAAATGAAAGAATGGAAACTCGGCAGCTCAAAGTCATTTTGGAATCAGGCCTCCTTCGTGATTTCAGTATATAGACATGAATCATGACTCAATAGCTACTAAACCAGTGGTGTCTACCTTATCTACCAATCTATTTATCAATGTGTTTTTAGCTCCCACCATAATGCTCCTAGTCACCCAGATCCTGTCACTGGTCCCTATGCTAAACCCCTTTTCAAGATAGAAAACAAGACTCTCCCTAACACGTTATCCTATCAAGGAAGGAAAGCAGAGTGCAATGCAACTTTCAAAGTGCCCTGTATGCACATGATAGTAGTACTGTTTGAACCACCTGCACCATTTTCCGGCCATCTAGGAGCAATATCTGTAGCCAGGCTGGAGTGTATTTAGCTGGGCAGAGCCAGGGCATTTGTCTCTGTAGAGCAAAGGGAAAAGGAAAGCAAGTCATGTTCTTTCTTCTTTTCCACACAGATCCAATAACAATAAACACCCATATTCCCCATACCAGCTGTACTTTTTGTATCTGAAGCTGTTACCAGCAGATGTCAATTCTTTTTTTATCACTGTTTTATTTTCTTGATGTAGTTTTAACTTCTGCACCCCCACCCCTTTTTGTAGCCTTAGTGGGCTCAGGCAAGTTACAAGTATGAGATGTCATTGTAATAATGACTCTGCTAGGAAAACTGAAGGAGTAAAACAAAGCATTTGCTGCAGTGAAGTGTTTTTGTTGTATGCAGCCTCTCTACTAGGTTTTGCAGAGAGGATCACTTCCCTGGTGAATGCTTGAAGAAAGCCCTTGCTGATTAGAGGTGATGAAGGCCATCACTTCTCCCTCTCCTTTTGTTTTGATTCTGTTGTTGTTAAGCTGAGGAGCTGATGCCTGTTGTGTGCTCTTTTCCTTGGTCTCTATGCTGGCATGCTCCCATTTCTAAAGTGAGCTCTACCAAAGCAGCTAATGGTAATTTGCATCTATAAGTGCTACTTTAAAGAAAAGAGAGATAATTTCAATGTGTGTGCATGTGTTTGATTTATTCTAGTGGTTATGTGCTATTTGCTGCTCTTGTGATTGAGGACTGCCCATTCTGTGAATGTGCTTAATACTTTGAAAACTTGAAAGTTATGATGGCACCCCACACAATGTCAAAATGTGCATTTGAAGTAAAAGCCCAGCAATTCAGATCATCTGGTCTTGTTCATAGCAGGTAAAAGGCTGCCTTGATGACACTTAGAGCAAATGAATTTCTCTCCTGCAGTCATGCACTGAATAAATTGCTTGATCTAGTTCGGTACAAAAGGACATGATCTATAAATAGTTAACAGAGCTTTCTTCAGGATAAGTGATCTATAGACTGGAACTCTCTCTTGGGGTCTTTTAAAAAAGTAAGTGCTGATATGAACAAAAGGAAAGTTTGTTTTAAAAAAAGGCCTTTTTAATGAGATTGAAACTCACATACTTTAACTTCCTTTTGAAAGCATCTGGCCAATCACTTCAAAAGTCCAATAGGCTAACCTTACAGTCACTTGAAGAAAAGAAAAAAGGTCAGTCTGCTAATCTGATGTGAATGTATTGTCAATAACTGAAAATACAAGATAAAACAGCTGGTTAATTTGAGTCAAAGAAATTGCTGTCATATAAGCATCAGTGAATTCAATTTTCACAGTTTTAGGCTTAAAGGAACTTCTTTTTATGACATTTTTATGCATTTGTCGATATACCACACTGTTGGCCACAGGGTCTCTCTGTCCTATATGCTCTTTCATGCACTTTTTTTGGCAACTAATCTTGCAGGTTTTTAGACCGTTGGTATTTGTGATAAGCAAAATTTCTAAGACATTTTAGTGTGCTAAAGGAAGCATCCATCTACCAAATTTCATCATGTGGTATTTTAAGAAGGAAGAAAAATTCTATAAAATCATAGACTCATTAAGGTTCAAAAATATCTCCAGGGTCATTGAGTCCAAAATTTATGCAAACACACCATGTCAGCTAAACCATAGCACAAAGCAAGACTTTCCAGGAGAATGTGGTGGGAGACAGTGCCAAAGGCTTTACTGGAGTCCAGGTAGACAGTATCCACGGCCTTTCCCTCATCCACTGGGTGGATCACTGGGCCATAAAAGGAGACCAGGTTGGTCAAGCAGGACCTGCCTTTCCTAAACCTGTGCTGGCTGGGCCTGACCCCCAGTTGTCCTGTCCATGCTGTGTGATTGCGCTCAAGACAATCTGTTCCATAACCTTCCCCAGCACCAAGGTCAGGTTGGCAGCTCTGTAGTTGCCCAAATCATCCTTCTGACCCTTTCTGTAGATGAGTGCCACACTGGCCAACCTCCAGTCACCTGGGACGGCCTCAGGTAACCAGGACTGATGACAGATGATTGACGGTGGCTTGGTGAGCTCTTCCACCAGCTCCCTCAGTACCCTCGGATGGATCCCATTAGGCCCATGGAGCTGTGAGTGTCTCAGTGGCACAGCAGGTCACAAACTGCTTTATCCTGGATTGCAGGGGCTCTGTTCTGCTCCCTGCCCCTGCCTGCCAGCTCGAGGGCTGGTTGTCCTGAGGAAAACCAGTCCTTCTGTTAAAGACTGAGGCAAAGAAGCTATTAAGTACCTCAGCCTTTTCCTCAGCCTTGGTTACAATGTTCCCCTTAGCATCCAATAAAGGATTGAGATTTTCCTTGGCCCTCCTTTTTTGTTGTTAATGTATTTATAAAAACACTTTTTATTATATTTCACAGCAGTGTCCAGATTGAGTTCTAGCTGAGCTTTCGCCTTTCCAATTTTCTCTCTACATGATTCTTGTACTCTTCCTGAGTTTGCTGCCCCTTCTTTCAAAGGTCATAAACTCTTGTTTTTTTCCCCTGAGTTCTAGCAAAAGCTCCCTGTTCAGCCAGGCTGATCTTCCCTGACAGCTTGTCTTTTGGCACATAGGGATGGCCTGCTCCCGCACCTTTAAGATTTCCATCTTAAAAGTATGTCCAGCCTTTCTGGACCCTTTGTTAATAATGGTGGTTTCCCAAGGGACTCTGAGTCGTTAACTCTTTCACTGAGTTGAGACCAGTCATCTTGAAAGTGTTCTCAATATGGATTTCCCTGCAAAAGCTTGTATGACCTGTGCATGTAAAGTCGGGGTTTTAGTGGCAGTGTGCATGCAGGCCAGGATGGCGATGGTGACAAAGGGACAGGCATGTGTTGCTGGTATGGATGTCAATCCTGTCAGAGTCTCCAGGCTTGTGTATGCACAGATCTAGCACCAGGACCAGCACCGGCGAGCACAGTGTGTGCACATATGACTGGGTAGAGCTTAAGAAGCAGAGATATGACGGTGGGTGCTTGGAGGTTAGAAGGATCCTTTACTAGAGAGAAGAGAAAACCATCTATTTACAGATTTGCCATTGTTTTTGGGAGAGCAAATCATTCTGTGCCTACAGAGAAACTGAAAGGTAAGCGTCCAGACTAGGAAATCACTTCAGCAGATGAAGGTCACTGACTTGATCAATTAAAAGATTTTTAAAATAGCATAGTACAGACCACCTGATCTAGGTGAGGAAGTGGACTAAGACTTCTGTAAACAACTGAAGGAAATCTGTCACAGGACATGCTGGTCACGGGGACCCTGACATCTTCTGGAAGGGCAACATATGGGATGCATGGTGGAAGATTTCTGAAGGGTGTTTGGGTTAACTACTTGATACTGGTACTGGATGGGTGAACTGGTGTTGACACACCCAGATCTGTGACTCACTTCCAAGGAAGAACTGGTTTAAGAGGTGATACCAAAGATAATCTTGGCTGTGGCAGCCATGAAATAAATGGTTGTTGTTTAGGATCCTGAAGGAAATGAAGAAAAAGTACGGGTCTTAGACACCAGGCTAGTAGATGTCAGCGTATTCTTTATTTATGCAGGGTGCTGCACTTGGGCTGGGACATCTTCCAGGTATCAGTACAGGCTGGGGGATAAATGCATCAAAAGCAGACATGCTGAGAAGGATTTGGGGGTGCTGCTGCATGAGAGGCTTCATGGGAGCTAATAGTATCGTGGGCTGCATCAAAAGCAGCATGGCCAGCAGGTCGAGGGAGGCGATGCTGTCTCTCTACTCTGCTCTGGTGAGATCCCACCTGAAGTGGCATCAACCTGACAGACTTCTATGATAAATTGACAGGATTTGTGGTCAGGGGGAGAGGAATGAACGTAATTTACCTTGACTTTAGCAAGTCTTTTGGCATGATCTCACCCAACAAAGTAAAAAGCCAGCTGAGTGGTCAGACTCAGTGGGCCATGGTTAATGGGTTGTACTCTACTCAGAGGTCATCAAGGGACTGCTTGGGTCTGTATTGTGACCAGTTGTGTTCAACAACCGTATCAATACCTGGAGGCAGCAGTGGGAGTGCACAGTCATAAGATTTACAGAAAACAGAATTGGAGAAAGTGCTCAATGCAGTCAAGGGCAATGCTGCCACCCAGTGGGACCTAGACAGGCAAGAGGAATGGGCTAATGGGAACTTTGTAAAACTGAGCAAAGTCAATGTCTGTCTTGTAGACGTACTATTTGATGTGGTCTGAGTTTTGAGTAGAAGGATCTAATGACCTCCCTCTATCTGCAGACTACACCTCTGTTAACAGAGCACAGGGCACTGATAGCAGCTTTTGGTGCCAGGGCATCCTGCTGACTCAGTCACGTCCTGCTGACGTGTCTGCCCACGTCTCCAAGTCCTTCTCCACAGAGCTGCTCCCTAGCCAGTCAGGTCGCGAAGTATCTTTGTGATGGGCTCGTCCTTCTCACATGTTGGACTTAAAAATTAGTCTTGAATTTCACAAAGTTTTCATTAGCCCCTTCCTCTTGCCTGTCTAGGCCCCCGTGGATGGCAGCCCTGCTCTCATGTGTTTAACCCAGTTTTGTGCCATCTGTAACCTCGACAAGAGTACACTGTCACCTCTTACAGGACATGGTCCTGGAAAATGTCAAACACTTTGAGTGTTATCAGACCCTGGGTCACTAGCAAATACAGTCCAAAGAACAGCAGAAAAAGCATATACAAGAAGGAGCTTAACTAATAAGAACTGCCCACATGGGAAATCTTACTGGGTTTCTTTGCATTTATGCATAATTCATTTGCATTTGTGAATGACAACATGTGAAGTACTATTTGGTTGCTGCTGTTTCCCAGTGTGGCAGATATGACTCTGTTTTTGTTCAAGGTTCTTAAAGACAATGTGGGGAAGTTGGAGCAAGTTGTATAAGAAGACCCAATAGTTTCCAAGACAACTCTGCAAATTACCACAAGTTCTTACAGGCTCCAGGTAGCCAGTAATTTTCATGATAAGGAAGTGTGTTGTGGTTATTGGCTACGGGAATATATAGAGAGATGCAAGATAGTGTTTGAACTCTTCTGCTGGCTGGAAGAAACGTTTTTACCTTAAAAACTAGCAAAATATTTTGCAAAATGCCTGGGGTTTCATGCATCGTGCTTCTAAAGGAAGTCTTGGGCTCATCAGCATCATAAAGACTTTCCTCACATTCTTGAGGTTGCATGGGACTGCAAAAGGTAAGGGACAATAGCTTTGAAACAGGACAGCTTTCACTTGCCTTTTCCATTCCCATGTGCTTCTCTGTTGGCTGGACAGTAGATTAGATGAGAATTTCATGCATTTTGTGAAAACTGGGAACCAAAAGCCGCTTTGTCCAACTCAGTTTGGCTTAGTCTGAGATTACTGCAGACTGCTACTAAATATTGCTGTCTACAGCTGGACCTTCTATTGCCACACCGTGTTACAAGTCCTCTGAACACCTCCTCTTCTGCACAAGAAGCAATACCTATCCTTTAATGGATTCGTAAAAATGTGAAGAATCTCCCTGCTGTTTGGCATGGTGCGGTTAGCAGTGATGGAGGTAAAGAGTCTTCTGCTTGGGACAGTTACTCTTTCTACAGAAGAGGGCAGCTTTACTTTCTGTAGGCTTGAACAAAGTCCTCAAACATATAAGCTACCTCACACATACAACAATGATGCTTGCTGCTATTATTCCTTCCTTGTAGGAATGATTTTAAGGTTTCACTTTGTAGAGCCCTTGCTATCCACTGGATGTGCCTTAGATTAATGGCAGTTGAACGGATGGGAGGCTCTGACAGTGAATATTCATATGTTTCCTGTGAAGAGTAATGTCTGTTTTCCTGAGAAGTACATCTTCATGGGCAGCTGTCTTGATCAGAGAAAGACTTCAGCAAGGCAGGTCTGCAGAGGGTGACTTTCTGTTTTGTAGATATTGCTGATTAGGGAATGCCATCACTTCTGCTATAGCAAGAGGTAGAATTAAGGGCTGTAAGTAATATGGCTAAGGGTGGCATAGCCAAGTAGTTAGGGCCAGGACTCTTGAGTTGAACATCATGCTGAGAGGCAGAATTGAAACCACGGGATTAAATCAGCAGACTTAAGTTAGTCAGACTCCAAGGCTGGCGTGAGGAATTTCAGGCATAATGTTTTGAAGCATCAGGCAGGAAACAAATGCTTCAGCTGCCCTCCAGTCTCCTGGAAAACCACCTTCGTTTCTAGGAGAAAAAAAGTGACATGTGCCAGATGTACGCGAGACTCTGCATTAGTAAATTAACAGGGCTATAACACTCAGGCTTGTGCTGCCTTCTTTAATTGCCTGACATGCACATAGAATGCCAAATTATGTTCTCTAAAGGAAACTGAATGCAGATTATGCTTTGTAGCTCTTTGCACTATTGGTTAACTGGTACCTATCATGCTGAACATCAGGAACTCACTCCACAAGAGGTGAAGGGGCTGCTACTTGTGTAGTGCAGGTGCATGCCAGCATAAGTCTGCAAAGTTGTGACAGTGGGGTAAGCTGTTGACCTTTTTCTACCATTGTGTCTTGGACTTGTCACTCTTCTTTCTGAGACCTCATTTACAGTAGCTTTTGAATTGGAAATAATTGTAAAGGACTGTGGCTGCTTTTATGTCCTTACCTAGGGACAAACAAACCTTTTAAAAAAGGCATAATTCACCACCACGATGCCAGTGGATGTAGTGCAGCAATGCACACATAGTTACTGTAGATATACATACACATATGCGTGTGCTTGGGACTGAGTAGTTAAGGATATAGCTGTGGTGTACAGCACAACGTGACCCACTGCAGGAGTGAATTCACTGGGATCTTCTCCCTAAGTTCAAGTGTTAGCATCCATAGAATGGTGATTTGTTCTCGGCTGTTTTGGGAGCACAGAAACAAAGTAGGATGCAAAGTAGTCAGTGTAATGTCATTAGTTAATCCCCATGTCCCCCTTCACACCCTAAACCCCACCCCCAATCCCCCAAGCCTAAAGTAAAAAGGTCCTGGTTTTATTGCAGTATTTATTAGGTTCAATTATGACATCCCTTGCTAGAGGAGGAATGAAGGCAAATGCAAACTTCTGACAAGTTCTTTTACTGTCTTCTCTCTTCCCCTATTTCCCTCTGCTACTCTTGCTAGACTGTTGGCTGTTGAGCTGCAGAAAGGTTTTCTCTATTGGGTAAAGTACTGGTTTGATTTCAATCCCCATCTGGTTTTTGGTACACCATGTCCCATCTTCCCCTTCACCCTGCCTTTTCCCTCATTTGTAGTAAAAGTAACATGATCACTACATGGTAAATATCTTACCCTCAGTCCTTGTTACTTTTCTCTGATATCTTGACCTCCTGTTTTTGTCATCCTACCTGTTGGAGCATAGATAGCCAAATTTCCTTGGGATTCTCTTGGCTTTGCATCCTCAGTTGGTTACATGCAGTGCTAATAATGCAAATGTCATGGGGTCAGTCCCCATATAGGCCATTAACTGTAAGAGCTGGATGCGATGATCCTTGTGGATCATTTCCAACTGAGAATATTCTGTGATTTCTATGATCTTCCCCAGTTGCACATACCATGGTGAGCTGCAGGTGAAGGCAGCTAAGACCCTGTAGCTCCATTCTGTGAGAAGACTGCTGCAGTTTATGGGATATGCGTTAGTTCATACAACCCTTCCCCTGACCCTCTATTCTTTCTTGAATAGGGAAACCATAATAGTGGCAATATATTGTCTGCTGGTTTCTCTATTGCGTGTAAGCAGCCTGGAGTGCCACAGTTTGTTTAGACTTAGCATCTGCTTGCTGTCTCTCCTTTCAGGGTGGTTTCCACTAGAAATGTTTTGAGATTAATGTAATCTGGAATCAATAATGGCGAGACTGGTATAGACCCTTGTGAGGGATTTTGGACAGGTCATTTACCACTGTGACACACTTGGTTTACTTCTGCTTTGCTCATCTGTACAGTGCCAAAAGAGCTAAGGATTAAATTGAGTTTGGTGAGGTATTGACTTGCCCCCTGCCCCTGGAACACCCTTTGCTAGAACTGTTAGATAGCAGCTATAGATTTTCTGGGAGGCTATGTGTAAATCCTACACTGCCACAAGCAGAGTGGTGTATGCTTGAAGGTTCTTTTGGTGACCAGTAGCCTTGTCTGCTTTGAGGCTATCTCACCTCTATCCCTGGAGACACATGGTAAATGATGTTTTCAGACCCAGACTCCATGCAGACAGTCTTTCTCTGGTTTTAGCGATAGCGACAGAACTTTTTAAATAATTGCCTTGCCGAAGTTCAGTTGGTAATCAAAGAGGGTTGAGGCAGAGCACTGGGTTTGCATTTCTCCATTTGGAAAGTCTTTTTCAGATGTTTCTCCTATTCTCAATACAGTCAGTATTTGCTGATACATGTTTGCTGAGAGCAGGCTGGGTTCACCAGAGTGTTCCAGCTGCTCTGCAGTGCTCTGGAAATACAAACCAGTTGCAGGTCTGGCTTAACCGAAGCCAGGTTTGTGGCTGGTTTGCATCACTGGAGCAGTGTAAAGTACCTGAAGCATGCCAGCTAATCTGGCCTATTGGTGAACCATTATAAATGACTTGTTTTTCTTCTTGTTCTTTATATGTAACTTTATTTATAGTCAAAGCCCATGGAAATTGCGTCGATTGTATCGCTAAGGCCAACTTTGTGTTTTGAACTAAAGTCTATAAAATTTGAGAGTTTTTTAAGCCAGAACTTTTTCTTCTTAACTGAAATAAATTTATCAAATCACACACTGCTCCTCTGCACTTCTGTTATGGATTTCTTTTAAGCTGCTTCTTCTTATTACAAAATCAAATAATGATAAGTCTGAAACCCAAAAGAGTAGGCTTTATAAATTTTATTTTGCAAAGTATGTGTTCAGCTTTTATTCTAAATGCATTAAATTTTTTCTAGTTTATTGAGAATATATACAATAGTTGTGTCATTATCACTATTGTCTGAAATTTACTGATTAGAAAATATTTTGGTGATTTTGAGAGAGGAAGGAAATTGGCCAACCATGATTTTTTCTTCTGTTTATAGTAAATTATATAACTGAAATCGTAGTTACCCACCTCCAATAGTATGATGAGTGTTCAAAACATGCCATAAAAATTCGTCACTAATTGTATTAGTCCATATGTAATAATTTTTTTCCTAATCATCTCACTTTTTTCAGAGCCCAGAATTTTTGCTCTTCACCTAGAAGTATTTTTGTATAATGAATATGGGATGTTTAAAAACCCCCCACTTTCTGGATAAGCATATTGGCATTCAAGTCAGAAATTGTATTCCTCTGATCAGCTGTATATTGAAAGAAAACATGTCAGAATTTGCAAAGTTTTTCTAGACTTCGAGGCAAAACGCCGAAGAATTAATTACTGCCTCATATTAATTAAGATAACAATGCAAAGCCCTTCATTAGAAGCATAGGAAAAGTTCTTCCTTGGTCCTTGGAGAGAATATTATATGCAAGCCCTGTTGTGTGGGTTGCAAGGTGTCACTGGAATTTATATGCATTACTTGTCTAATTGCAGTAAATGTAGCATGTCCAGATAGGTTTAAAAGTTGGATGGCTGTTTGTTACTTGCTGGAAATCACTTGAAACCTTGCTACTCAGAGGCAGCTGTTCACAGGTCCTTCACCTCTCCCCAGAGATAGCTGGAAGACTCTGTTGTTGGACCCTGTCTTTTATGGCAGAAGCAGTAAACATGACAGGTTGTTTGGGAGCCATCTGTTTTAAAATGGTTGCTGCTTTGTATGCAGTAATGAACTTGAGATCAGTTTTCTGTCTGTCTTCATGGTAACAGCCTTGTTTGGTGTCACAACAGGTGGAAGTTGATGGGATGAAACTAAATGTGACCAGCGAGTGGAACCTGGCTTCACCCTTGTTGTCTGTCACCATCGATGGCACTCAGAGGACTATACAGGTAATCTCACCAAAGCATCTTTGGGCATACAAATAATCCTGAAACGTGGGGTCTAAACTTGCTGCATCATAAAAATTACATGATTTTGTACAAACAGCATAATGTTTCTACTTTGAGACAAATTCACTCCGCTAAAGCTCTGGATGCACTCAAAGTTACTTACCAAGAGTTCTGAATATCTTGCTTTTAATGAGAAGTTCCTTGTTTAGGAACTTACAGGTTCTCTTTACTTAGTGGCTTGTGAGAAGAGTTTCTTAATCATGTAAAAAATAAGAAATGGTTTACTGAAAAAAATCCAACCAACCAAAAAACTGATCAACTGAAACAAAACAAAAAAAAACTCCCTCCTAACCTACCACAAAAATCCATGTGGTGGCCTACAGTAAAATTAGTCTCTTCCTCATGTTTGAATTGTGTGATTGTTACACTTTTGGGCCTTTGCAGTTTGAAAATCACAGGACAGCATCTCCCATGTAACATATTTTTTATATACTTTAGAGAAATATGATTAATTCCATGATTTGAGAGGATAAACATAGAAAACATCCCAAACTTATGTGGCTCTAAGAAAAGAGGACTGAAAACATTAAAGTGGTTGTATATGCTTTCCTTCTGAACACTTATGTGTTTGAAACATAAAAAAGAGAAATTGAATAAGAGAATGCTTTTCTGAATGTAACCACATTCAGGATTTAAATATTTGTTGACAAATCATTTATTTACAAATATATATTGATCCTGGCAATAGTGAAAAACATCAAAACTTACTGAAAGTATTTTCCTACATACAGCAGTATCTATTGCCTATATATTTATCAGTGATACAATGGTCAGATTTTTCATAATTTGCAATGAAATGTGTGAGTTTAGTTTTTTATATTCACCCCTGGTAAATTACCCAACTGGAAATACTATTTTTGCTCTGATTAAATTTAAAAGACTGCAACTTGAAAATAAAAAATTATTGTATCTTTCAAAGTTAGTATTGCCTGAGAGAGAAATTTCCATTATGTGCCTATCATGCTGGACTTAAGTTCTGTAGATTTCTTGGGAGATTTATGCCAGCCTCAAGGAGTGTGTATATCTAAAATAATTTTCTGTTTTTAGGTGTGTTTTTCTTTTCTACTATTTTAATATTGGTCCATTTTGGTGCCATTTTATAAAGTACATTCCTAATTTTGAACAGGAAAAAATACCAATGTATGAATATATAAAACCCGCCTAGGTGAAAAGCATTATATTTAGAATGGATAACTATTCACAAGACCTCATTGCAAACTGTATTACTATATGACTGGATATATAACTAATAGTAGTAACACAATTTAGCTAATAATAGTTGAACTGGCACATAAAAGTAGTTTCAAAATTAATGATCATATGATCTGAAGAAGCTTTCTTCTAGGAGCTGAGCCAGCAATAGTGTTACTTGCACTCCCTGAGTACCACCAAACCCTGTGAAATACTGCAGATCTAGCCACAGCAACACGCAATGAGCTGGCTGCACGGTATCTAGCCAACAGAATGTGGAATAAGCACAAATGTTGTTTCCTTCTCAGATTTTATCTGCCTTTGCTTTTAGCAAAGAAACTCAGGAGCTTGAGAAGTTATTAATCTTTTAGTGTATGTATGTAAATTTATGGGAACCTTAAACTTGACCTCTGATATTCGCTCACTGGAATCAAAATTGGTTTTTTGGTTATATATTTCTGTAGACTTGCTCCACTGCAAGAACCAAATTAGACAAGTGCATTCCTGTAGGTCAATTTGTCTCCAAAAGCAATTGACCCCTGAGTCTTGAAGTATCTTCTTTCTGCAAAACTTAGCCCTAGAGCTGTTTAAGCAACAAATATGGATGAATCAAGTAATTCCAGCTGTGCTTTATTAATTTTCAGCCAATCTAATTTTTCTTCATAGGTGGTTTCATTGTTCTAAATTTGCTCAACCAAATACAATCTTTGTGGACATTTTATTTCTTTGAAGGTTTGACTTATGCCCCTTTGGCTCAATCCTGCGGTCTGGCCACAATCTAGCAAAGCACTTAAGGAACAGGAAATAAATAATTTTAAAATGTTTTGGTTCGAAATATATTTATGTAAATTATAGTCTAGACATTCATATTGTTACATATCTTTTGCATGCTTAAAAATAAGTAATTAAGCATGCTTCTGTATTTTCACTCCTCTGCTAAAGGCTCAGTGATAATTAGAGCAAAGCAGAACACCAACTCTGCTGCAGTGTTATGAAGGGCCTTTGAGTTTAAAACCCATGTTTTCTAGGACAATTTCTAGAGTATGGGACCTAAGAGCTTGAGGAGAAGTATATACCCTGGTCACAGTCTGTCTAGGGCATACCAGGGCACAAGAAGGATGTGTGGCAGCCCCCCTCCTCCTGCTTTTGTTTCCTGTGTGAGGAAGCCCATCTGTGTGCAGCAGATGGGAGCTGCGGAGTGCCTGGCCGGGTCCCCAGATGAGAGTGGGACCAAGAACCCTGGGGTGTACTGCAGGTCCTGTGGCTGCGGCGTAAGGGCTCTGAAATCTTTGTGCTGCTTGGGCTTACTGTGAAATCCATAGGATGTCGTACAAAGTGATGAAGTGATGAAAACTTGGGATCATTTGAGGAAGAGATTTCTGAGATACAGTCTTTTGTGATGGTGGGTGTGGGCAGACCCCATGGCATTTCTTGTCGCACTCAAATTTCATCATGGGTTTTTTTTTGTGGCTGTTTTTAGTAGTTCCTCAGCTAATCCCACTTTCTCAGCTTTTTCTCTACTTTTGACTAGACTCTACCTCTCATTTGGTGAGGCTGAATTTAACACATCCTGAAGTATAGGATTTTGTTCACCAAGCAAATTACATTTTTTTGTACAGAAATACTTCACCAAAGTGGTTTCCCATACTTGTTTCAAAGATGTTAATGGCTTAGAATTTAACTTACACCTAGCTATTATGAATTTGGACTTTGCTGAAAATCAAAGAACTATAGAAATATAGTTACAATACACCTTCTTCAGATTTGAAGGGATTGGGTTTTATTTAATTGCAAATGCGTATTTAAAATACTTATATATATAAAACAGGATTTGAATATGATACAACCTTTTAGACAATATTTAGAATAAAAATAAATGAATAAATGAGGGTCTCAATGATTCCTGTGACGAGTGGAAAAGGGGATGATGATTTGAGTTGTGGAAAAGAAAAATAAGAACTCCAGTGGAAACTGGAAGGGAGAGTGGTGGCTCAGTGTGGTGTCCTGGAAAGTAATGACAGTTGGAAGAAAGACAACAGGCATATTTTGGGACAGTGAGGGCATTTTTACTCCTCTGTCATGTCCTCATGACATACAAGTAAGCTAGATTTCAGTGAGCCCTGTGCCTGCAGAAGTTGTCTATGACCTCTTCTGTCTCCCAGTCCATATGGGCTGGGGAGCAGGCGGAAGGAAAGAAGGAATAAGGTGTCTTTTTCCATAGAGTTTGAACATCTTTTATTCCTCCTGGGAACTGGAATTTAAGGGGACCTCAGGATAAATCAAGGAATCCGTGAAGTCCAGCAGATGGACGTGAACCTGACTGCAGCTCTGTCCTTACTACTGTCAGGTTGCAAGTAGGTTCCTTCTGCTGGGACACTGCACAGGAAGATCAGGTATCTGCAGAGTGAGCAGGTTGCTCAAGGAAAAAATGCGTGTAGGAGGAGATCCTCAAACCAACAACTACCTGTGTTTGGGCAAGTTCTCAAAAACCACCCCACCGACCATTCAGATTTGAGGGTGCTCTATGGCAATGCTACATGGACGAATTTTACGACTGCTTGGTGCTGTTGAATGCTGTGCCTTCATTGATCCCATCATCAAACACTCAACTCATCCTTAAATACCTTTTACTTGCAGTTAGTTCCCTGTAGCAAAAGGATGCTGAGCCAGAACCATAGAATGGTTTGGTTTGAATTATTTGTCACCATCTTTGCCAATAGTTTTGTACCCTTAGTTCTGTCATGTTCACCCAGCCTTTTCACTGCCAAGCTGTCGGGCCCACAGCTCTGCTATCTTGCTGTTATGAAACCGTCTATCCTCTAAAGGTAGTGTAAGCTTTCTGCCTGGACACTGGAAAACTTTTTGTGGCTTTTGGCACCTTCAGCAAAGCATTTTTACAATGACACTGGTGATACCTTCTTTTTTGTTTCCTGGCTTTCAGAGAATTAGTCTCTGATGAACTGTAGCTCTGTAGGTTGTAGACAGAACTCTACTGGACAAGGCCCTGAGCAGTTCAATATCGCTTTGACATTAGCCTTGCTTTGAACAGGGAATATGACTACCTGATTTCCAGAGGTCCCTTCCAGCCTAACTGTTCTGTGTCTGTTGGGCATCCCAAACTCTACAGTAAAAAGGTCTTTATCAGTCACAGCAAGGTGTAATTAAGAGAGTAATGGAGTTGCTAAACAAGAACACGATCCTGTAAAGCTGAAATCATCAGTCTCAAGCTTCAAGTGTTTTTGTGAATGAAGTAGATGAAGATGTATCAGGGGAGCTTTCTCTACTTAGTGTTAAAGGGAATTCGGTGATGGCATCACTTATTTTTTCATTTAATTTATTTATTGCATCAGCAATTGCAGCAGGAGTAGTATATTCTGCATCCTGGGGTATGACAGATGTAAGTGCTTCTCTGATACAATGTTTCTTTAGATTATTATTTTGGTCTATAATAACAGAAAAAATGAAAATGCTGTAGGTTATGAAGTCTTTGTTCCAGGGAAATGTCTGAAAGGAGAACAAAGCCTATGCTTTGTATTCATTTCCTACAACTCTTTAGAGACTTTTCTAATATGTGTAATTTTTTTTACTTTTTAAAGAAAAAATACCTTTTTTCATTTTGCTGTTTTGAGATCTCAGATGTAATCTGTGATAATGATATGATACTTTATATAGGTTTTCAATCTAAAGTACCATTACCTCGGAACACTCATTTTCTTAACCCCTGAAAATTATTTTGAGAAGGTTTAGTGAGCAGTGTTCATGACTGCTTGACAGTCCATTTTTTAGTGCTGCCAATTACTACACATACTCTGCTGTTGTCCTTTAACCATGATTTCAAAATTATTCTTGCTAGGTTGTCTCCAAAAGAGGGACCCAGAATGATCTGCAAACAGACAGAACCGTGGTTGTCCTATACCCACATAGCTGTACCTTTGGGTAGAGAAAAGCCCGTGTGAGCCCCAGCACTGAATTCCTGATGGCCCACATTGATTAACCTGTAGCTCACTCCCTGTTTTATTTTCAGCCTGTTCCAGTTATGGCTAACCTAGCCAAATCTGGTACAAATTTATTGTCCATGGTTCAAATGGAGAATATGTGAAGGGAAGGGGAAAATTAAAGGAAATAAAAGCTCATGAAATTACAGCAGCAGAACTAAAAGCACACACCATTACCTTTGCCAATTCTTTCATGAAAATGAATATATTTTCTTTTTTCATTCAGGAAGGAAATGAGTGATCAACTGATATGTTCAATCAATCCCTCTGAAATGGGATTTGTTTTACCCTGTTTTACTCAAGATGTTAATAAAATAATATTAGTTGTCATGGTATCTTATGTTGTATTTTTTTCCTCTTGGAGCTATAAATTTTCAAGATAGACAATATTCAGGATGAATAACTGTAAGGATTCTGTAGGTGTCCAAAGACCAAAGCATTGCACTGAGTCACTGACAGACATTTTAGTTTTATGGTATATAAACCCTGAAAGACGAGAAATGGTTCTCTTGACCATGGTAACACATGCAGAGAGCAAAGGGGAAGGAAGAGGAGGAGCATAAGAGTGAGAAAGCACTATGGATCCTGTAAAGAATTTGTCTCAGGGCAGTCACAGACATTATCAGATCTAGAATCACATGGCAGCATTTTGACTGCATAATTCCGCCCTTATAGTTGCAAGACACATCACGGCATACCAAAACAAGGGTAAAGCTTCCAGAAGTTCTAGTCATTTTGTGATTTAATGTAGTAACCACAAAAATTTAGAAGTTCACAGAGAGGACTAAACTCCTAATTATTGTATTGTTGTAAATCTTGGGCTGAAGTACATGTCCTTTAGACTAATTCTTTACTAACACCAAACAAACAGTATTTCCTGTGGATGGTTTTTTTTGGTTGTTGTTTGTGATGTGCTTTTTGTGGGTGGTGGTGGTGTTGTTGTTTTTCTTGTTGTTTTGTTTGTTTATTTTTTGTTAGTTTTAAAGCCTGTCATCTACTTCTTTGTAACACCTACCTGCCTCAGAGGATTAAAGGAACACATGAACATACTTGGAAGGCACTCTCTGTATATGTAATAGCATACCTACAGTGGTTTTAGTATTTAAAAAAACTTTGCAAAAAGAAGTAACAAGTAACAGTCACATTGGATATCACATAAAGAAATACTGGGAAGGATCTGTGTTTCTATTTTTGTGTTTATGGGAAGACAGAAATTCCCAAGTCATCTACTGCAATTGAATCGCAGGCATTAAGAGAACTTTTAAAAAGTAGTTATATGGTGCCTCAGCCTCTTAGAAACTGCACCTGCACAATTATCTGTGTGGATTGATGCCCTGTAAGCCACTTACCCTGTATTTAACATCTATATTTGTACTGTTTGAGAACAGATTCCATTTAGTCCCTGGAAAGGGACTGAGGTAGCTTGCAACAGGTGCCAGGGAAGGGCAGTATTTCAACTTTTCGGCAGGATTCCTTTTAATGGGAAAGACTACTTCCGTACCGTGCCGCTAACATCAGTCTTAGACATCTTTCACAAGTCAAAATGCTTCACACACAGCAGGACTTGATCATCTCTCTCCCTACTGGGTGACTGCTGCCCTTGTAAGAACCTGGAAAATGTGGACATGCCCTGAGGAAGAACAACTCACTGAGGCTTCATTTACTATAAAGTGTGAACTGAAACTGGTAATGGCTAAGGGTAGAGCAGTGCACAAAGTCAGGCTGACTTCCCATCTGTAGTTTAATGCTCTAAGGGGAGAGAATGATGGCACCACCAGTGCAGAATGTTAAATTGTGAAAAAGTAGGGTGATTGCCAAACTGGAGAGGCTTGTGGGGCTGAACAAGCCTGAACATACAGTGCAACGTAGACAGTCTCCAGCATACAATCTTGGTCACATTGCTAGTCTGGGATTACATCCATTGACTGGGATTTTGCATGGTGGAAAGGCAGTGCTGAAATGAAGTTCTGCTTTCTAGAAGGAGAGGGAAAAGGAGACTGATAACATCAAATCAATCACCCCTTTTTGACAAGAGGGTGACTTAAATGTTTCACAGCTACTTTAGCAGCTTTTTCCTCCTTTCTTACTCAACTGTCGAACTCCAAAGATAGGACTGACTTAGGTGGAAGATGGAGCTTTCCAGATGTCCAAGCACTCTCATGTACACAGAATCTCATAAATTAAGATTAGACTAGCAGATGAATCTGTTCTAACTTTACAAGGTAAAATACTGTGTGGGTTTTTTCCCTGACTTCCCTATCATGGGAATGATTTGTTTTCTAATTAAACCCATCTGGGGATGATTCTGGCCTGTGTTTTGCTAGGTGGAATTTTCAAGATTTTTTAAGTGTTGGCCAAAAAGTGGATAGTGTCCTCCATTTGAAGTTCCTGGCATAAGATGTTCAGAATTTCTGTTAGTGAGCAGTTGAAATGAAGCAATAGGGGCTGGGCTGCAAGAAATTCTGCATCCTGAAAAACAGCACCATGCTCGGAAACTACCAGTGTTTCACTCAAAATTTTATCTATAGCCTTTCCATAAATTTTCTGGGTTTGTAATTTTGTTTTTGGTTTGGTAGTTTGCTGCATGTTGTCCGACTGGTAATATAGTCATGCCATAGCTTGAAAAAATTGCAAAAAATGTTGGCTGAGTGACAATCTGTGTGTTTTCTGTAAGAAATGGTGTCCAGCTTTTATTTTTAGCAAATAAAGCCAGTATATAGTAGTTCAAGATAAATGTGTTTGAGAAGTGTGTGTATCTATCTACTTATCTGATTGCCTTTGCCGGCTCATATTAATTCTGACTTTGGGGGATATCATTACTTTTTCATTTGTAAGCAAAGAAAAAAAATTGCTTTTGGTCTGTTGGAGTTTCTTTGCTTTTGTATCATTCCTTCTCTGAAGCTGCTCCCTTCCAGTAGCTTGGAGAGTTTTAGAGACCAGAAGATTTGTGCAAAATATTCTAAGATCTTGTTGTTGTCTAATAATGTCTATGTCAGTTAAGAATGTTTTCCATTAATATGTATTTTATGTTTTCTTGAGCTGCTTTATCCTTCTTCATGTAGAGGTTGTTATCATTTTTATCAGCAAGTGCTCATCCGTTGCAGGCTTAATGCAAAGCTGATTGTAACCTTACTGCATCTTACGATGAATACATCATTGATACCCAACTAAGTGGAAATAATTTTCTATGGCAAAGCAGAAGAATTTAAAGTCAGATCACACTAACCTCTTGTAATTTACTGGGATTTACAGATTAAAATGATTACTTGTGAAACTACTGTGGTATAGCATACACAAGATAGAGGAGGAGAATCAAACACATTTTGTATGATTGTATGCACTTTTCTATTTTTACGTGTGTGCGTAAGCATTTTGTTTGTATATACGTAGCATATGCAGTATAACATACTGTAACCTGTGTGTGTAAAAATGCATATAATATTTATGTAACACACACACCCGTTTGACAGCTTTGAGACTGCAGATGGATTTTTTGAAGTTGTGATTTTTTTTTCAGATTTGATTTAGCTTGTTTCTTTCTCATAAGGAAAGAAAAATATACTTTTAACTCATAGGATATGAATTAAGTTAGTCTGAAGCTCTGTCCACTGAATCAACCAGAAAAGCATTGGTTATATCTAAGATTGCATAATTTATGTCAACAATGTAATTTTACTGTATTGGCAGGTAAAACAATGCACCTGGGGATGTTTTGTCTTTGAACAAATGATGAATTTCCCTTGCCTTTTTGGTGTAAACCTCCTAGCAAAGAATTTGCAATTTATTAGGAAAGCAATGACAATGCATATAATTAGCTATTCTCTATTGTTACCTCTATTTGATTACTTTCCTGCTCTCACATGCAATATGAAACCATCTATTATGAGGTATAGAATATGTAAATATCTAACTTTACAAGAGAAACTGGAGACTGGTCCTTTTTCTAAAGAGGTGGGAAATAAAAGAATAATTGTTAACCATGTCCTTTCATTTTCTTGAAAACATCAATTACATTTACAAATCCCAGAAACACAAGCCTGCCAGTGGAACAGAAATAACTCTCTTCAGAAAAATCTAATCACATCTAATAGCTGAAATTTATTTGCAACTGTAATTTGAAACATTAATTATGATAATGTTCTGACTTCTTTTGTAACACAGTTCTCAAAAGCCTGGCAGTTCTCTTTCTGGCCTTGCTGTAACATATGTTTTGTGACTTGGAGAATTTCTCTACCTTTCTTTCTTCTTTTTGTTTTTTACATATACCCATGAGGGAAATTTCTTTTTCTCCTCTGTTTTTTACCTATTTTCCACACCTTCTCCATTATTCTCCCTTTCCTGGATGTTAATATAAGAGATGGATTTCAGTGCTTATACTGACTTTAAATGTGATCAACACTGAACGTAATGCTTTGTATTTTGGACACAGCAAACAGTAGCAGTGAGGAATTGCTGTACCAGGGTGCTCCAACAGTGTCAGAGCATGAAAAATGCTGCTGGTATCTTTGTCTTGTCTTGAGACTGAGGCTTTAGAAGGCGCCTTCTTTAAATACATATTTATTTGGCTTTATTAAAGTGGTTATTAAATTATTTTTGAAAGAGCTTGGTTTTTGCTATGCTAGATTATTTGGCTGCAAGTAAAGAAAATCTGTGTGAGGAAATACTTTAATGATTTACTTTTCAGTTGAGAAAAGTAAGTCAAGTTGTCAAGATACCTGGCTTTACTCTGAAAGCCTTTAAAGAAAATGACAAAAGGGCTCTATTTTTCGTTTTGTTTTGTTTTTTAAGTTGTGTTTTTCTGTGTGACAGGGAGATTAGCCAAAAAAATGGAATTTTTATTAGGACATGAAAAGGTCTCTAATGACCCTTGAAAGCAGACAAAAGGGTAGCACAATAAGTGACAGAACTCTAACGAGGGTGGAGGGCATTCCAGGAAAAAAAGAAATTAAATCCTTTAATTTTTTTCGGCTTGCCATTTTCTGACAGCTTATCAAGTGGTTGGGACTTGTTTGTTTTGGCATGCGGTTCATTCATTGTAGGCAGCCGGTACTTTGTTCTTCTTTGTGGTTTCCAAAACCTGATTGTGTTTATCCTAGACTGTGGGAAAAGTGTATATTCCTGTTTCCTTTATAAAAGTAAACGTCAGGTTTTGTATGAAATTTTATTTCCCATATTTTCCATTCCATTAATCATTATTGTTGAAATATGTCAGGCTCTGGCACATCACCCTTTGTTTTCATATGATTGTACAGATTGCAATGTCAGTGTGTGACCTGTTAAGTCAAAAAATAGGCATGTTTGGGCTGTAGTAATTATTACTTCATAAAGTGTAGCCGAGGAACATGCACCATTAGTGAAAAGGGACCAGGATTTAATTTATTGCTATTAAAATTGTTTTGGGGGTATCTAGCTATTGTGGTGTAGCACTTCCTCATTTGGTCTAGAGAAGACAAGACTTAGGGGAGCCATGATAAGGGCTTTTCATATACCTGTAGGTAGCTGTAGAAAGGAAAAGAATCATCTGTGTTTCCTGTGTGTAATGAAAAAGAGGAGAATTAATATGTGTAATAAAGTTGAAGTAAGGGTTATTTTAATCAAATACTAGGAAAAAACTTCCTAATGGTAAAGATGCAGAACACTGGGATAAATTGCTTGGGGAGACTGTGAAATTTTTGCAAATGAAGGATTTTGAGAATGAGTTAGAAACACATCATTTGGGAGTGACACTGGTGTGTTTTGATTGTGCTGGGAGTCTTAGGCTAGAAGATCTGTCAAGATTATTTGCAGCCCTGTTCTTAGGATTTCTTGTCTTTAAAATGCTGAAGATTTCTGTGCAGTTCTTTGCAATAACACTAATCTTCTCAGATCTCTGCTTTAGTACTTTTATGCACACTTGGCATTGTGTAAAATCAGGGCTGTGTTCCATGACTTGGGACCGATGTGGGCCATAGTTTAAACAGTAGGAATTAA
The DNA here is from genome assembly GCA_013397865.1 of Struthidea cinerea. NCBI lineage: Eukaryota > Metazoa > Chordata > Aves > Passeriformes > Corcoracidae > Struthidea > Struthidea cinerea. The sequence goes on along the minus strand of VZTI01001442.1, from coordinate 425,334 downwards.
ATGTGAGAAAAAACTTTTTACATTGAAGGAGAAAACAATTCACAGGAAGAAAGAATTCTTTATACGTTTTGCATATTTAAGTTATGTTTAATACTGTGTGAAACCAGTAATATATTTTCTGTTACATTGTCTTGTGGCTTACTGACAATGTAATATTTGAAGACTGTTTAATAGCTTCAATCAACTCCTGAACCGCAGTAGGTGACCAGACATTTCATAAGGTCGTTTTTTTTTTTTTCTGTTATCAAAGTAGCATCATTGGAGGTTTGCATTTTATAAAGAGATTAAAATGTCTCTCATTAGGAGAGAATGAAGATAATATTTAATGTGAGTAACAGGAATACAGAATCACAGAGATGGCAGAAGCCTCATTATTCATGACATTTGAGCGCAAGGTTGCACTGTGTTATACTTGGCCATATTTGCCTTCATTGTCCTTCAAAAAGAAATTTTATTGAGTTGACTGAACTAAAACCAAAATCTGAGATGAAGTATAATTTAGACTTCTATTACTTTTGTTGAAGGAAATTATTTTATCTGTTTTATGTATAGATCTTTGTATTCAATTATTTTTGATTACTTTACAGTTATGTGACAAAGCAAATGGAAGGATTACAAAATTTGAGTTGCTTTAATCAATTCTTACATTTGTGTTTTTCAGCGGATTTCTCGGAATGCCTCTGGAGAGACAAGCATTCAGTTTCTAGGCACAGTGGTAAGCATGTAATAACTGTATTGCAAAGAATTAAGTTAGTAGAAGAATATAATGTAAACAGTAAGTAGGTAAATTACACTTTTAGTACATTTACACTTGTAGTTATGGGGGTCAGTATTATGTATAAATATTCTGAGTTTAACAGGTGAATGTAGGCCAACTGAAGCTAACTTCCAAGGCACAGTACCTGTGTTCGACCTTTCTATTCAAGTCGGCATCTGTTTAATTTAGAAGGGATTTAAAGCTAACTGGTTGTAGAGTTGTAAGCTTATTGCAATATACTGAGGTTTGATACACATCAGGATCAATCCCACTCTTCTTCACCACATCAACTTTCTGATCTCTATTGCTTCGCCGTATCACATACCCCTATATCCCAGAGTGGGTCAGTAACTGTCTTAGGAAAAGAAGTAATGCAAAGTGTTCTGTTCTTTTCTCATTCTAACCAGATTTAGTAGCTCTGTAGCTCTCTTAGATTTTGTTTGCTGGATAGAAGTATGCCTAAAATCCTAAGAAGATTTTATGCCATTAGACAGAATTTACTTAATAAAATTATTCTGTGGAGCAGTCATGTATAATATACAAGTTTTGCGTTTGGTTATGGATGCTTATAAACATACATGTGATTGAAGCAACTTCCAGTTCTGTGATTTGCATGATTAAAATGCAGTAATTGAATTTTTCAAAGTTCCATATGTGTCTAAAAATAGTTCTGAAAATGAAATAAAATTGAAGTATGCTCTGAAGTAAGTTGTCCTGCTTGCTGCCAACAGATTTCGCTGTAGTGATGTTAACAGTGAAAAGCCAAAGAATGAAACATTCAATTTAGAATTTAGTCCTAACATCTTTGTGCACTATTTGTTTTGGACACAACTGGATTAGGATTGCATATGATCATGCTTTCATTCTACTTACTTGTGATTAGTTCTGCTACAAGTCCTACAAGCCATTGTTTGCAAGGTCTAACACGGTAAGGGTAAATTTACCAAGAATACCTTGCATTTATGTTTTTACCTTGCATGTTTGTTTTTAGAAATGAAAAGTGCCCTTAATATTTTTTACTTGTATAGATACATCTCTGTGTATGCGTATTTATTTATTTTTCTTAGTCACAAGCAGAGTAGCAGTAACCTAAAGACATAAAAATGAAGTTTTGTTCTGCATTATTGTATTTATGATGATGCTTCTGCTCTCGAGTTGCCACCTGTGTATGCAAGATTGCTGCTAGGTGGCTGATTGGGTAGTCTTTGTGTGAGAAGAAAATAATTACTCCAAGTAGATAAGATATAAACACAAATGCAGTTTGATAATCTGACTAGATTTTAATTGATTTTTCTGTAAGTGAGTGCTGTAGCAGGGACAATTCTGTTTGTGTATTTCATGACATTAAATATTAAACCTGTTGTTCAAATTAGATATGAAAATATTTTGTATTCATTTGTTAGAAGTGCCCCAAAGTCTCACTTACAGACCAGAGCTCCTGTTCTGGGCCTTGTGCAACAGGAAAAGATTATAAAAGAGGGAAGAGAATTGATGTGCTTTTAGCTTTAAAAAAAAAAAGATGATGAAACAGCTAATGGATTGTAATATATGTTAAATCTTACTGACTAGCTCATGTGTGTTTATTGAATCCTAGTTATTTGGGGAAATCAAGTATGTGATTACAACTAAAATTCTCAGGAGGACTAAACAGAAAAGCCTTTAGTACTGTATCTGAGATTTTTTTATTTAATATAAATTATGCACGTCTTGCTGATCAAACCCAGAGAGAGAACTTCAGCAATCAGGGTAGGGAAACAGTAATGAAGTTTGCTTCCCAGGGTTTGCTCCAATAACTGTTTTCCCATAGAATCCAAGGCAGAGTGTGTACCTGTGCTCAGTTCCTCTAGCCTACTGTCCTCCTTTCCCTTGAATCCTGCTGTTTCATTTGTCCTTTGCTCATTTAACATCCTTGTACTCTTCTGATTTAAAGTTAATATATTCAGTTTAGGTAATGGGAAGGAATATACAGTGATATCCACTACAGATTGCTGCACATATAGATACACAGTCTGTAGTGTGTACCTGTGCACATACGCAAATGTAAATGTTCAAACAAAGAAAATGTGATCTTAATGAAGGCCCTAGAAATACATTTTGAGTTCACCATTACATATCTCTTGTTAAACCCTTGCTAAGTGCAGTTGACTTAGGAAGTGTTTGAAAGGAATATTTAGCAGCAAAAGAGTCTTGATTGCTCATTATTATTACTATAATGTATTGTTATCAACATAGTAAACAGCTTGTAAAGTTACTTCTCTACTGCTTTTTTTGTAGTAGCAAACATAAAGGATAACTGTGAGCATTCTGTGTTCCTTTTGATCAGAGCAAATGTTGATGGCACTCCAGTGGTACCCAGCAGCACGGTGCTATGGAGTGTACAGACCACTGACCTGTCCAGCAGAATATATTTTTAGAATGAGCTTGTAAGGAGCACAGCTTGCCTGTCTTGTCAGGAAGGCAGCAGCTTCAATAAACGGCTTAGCTTGATTTTTTGACATTGGGCGGTAGAAACAACTCTGCTGCTGGATTTTGACAAAACACAAGCCCCTTCTTCAGGAAGGCAACTGACACTCTGAGGGGAAGTGAAAGCTGTGCTTCTCTTTTAGAAATATCCTGGCCGTTCCAGTTAGTTAGATGGAGGACAGAGAAGACTGCATTGCAGATGAAAGACAACAGTATAATACGGATTTTGCTTCATAACATGTGGTAAACATCTGGGCAGTAAGATGAATGTTTCTGTTAGTGTAGCAACATATTTCTGTTGTTTTAGAGGAGAAAAGGAAAAATCGTGTTGTTTTCTCCAGTGATATCATAGCTTTGAGTGCCTACTGTTAGCATCACTTGGGGGTCTACGTGGATTAGTAATAATGTTTTTGTTTGTTTCTGATCATGTGTAGGAGTTCATTGCTACTTGAGCATTTCTCTTCTCTCCAAACTGTAGTGCCATTAGATAGCTTGTTTTCTCCAAATTGTTTTCTGATAGAGGGTTGTTAGTCTCAGATATGATAGGAACTCATGCTTTTGGAAGATGTATGAGGATGTTTCTGCCTGAGGAGCAAGCAGCTTGTAGCTGTAAGAAATAGTTGTTGAATGGGAAATTGCACTGGTTTGGTTTAATTTTCTTGTGAGGATAGCATTTTGAGTCCTCATTAAATTATTGCAGAGGAGGTCCTGGGTTATTGCTGTACTTGAGATTTTTACATGAGTTTTTGCTCATTTGTCCCCTCTGATGAATGCCACTAGATGTGGTGTGCTGATGGAGTCCTGCTATTTTGCCACTTCACGCTAGATTTATTCAGATAGTGTATTTATTAATAGCATTACCATAACAACAAGTAATCTGGTTGTGCTGTATATTGTACAAAGAAAAAGGAAACAAGATAGTATTTGATTCAGATTAATGTCCTAAACTGTGCCCAAAAGCAAGAGTGCAGGAGATAAGGGAGCAGTAATTTATGGGCTGTCTCCTGTGTGTAGGCAGCTCACAGAAGTAGGTTGGTCAAAAACGTAGAATCACAGAATTGTTTAGATTGTAAAAAGACTTCCAAGATGATCAGTTCCAACCATTAACCCAGCATTGTCAAATCCACCACTAAACCATGTCCCCAAGTGCCTCATCTACATGTCTTTTAAATACCTTCAGAGACAGTGGCTGCACCACTTTCCTGGGCAGCCTGTTCAATGTTCGGCAGCCTTTTCCATGAAGAAATTTTTCCAAATATCCAATCTAAACATCCCCTGGTGCAGCTTGAGGGAGTTTCCTTTCATCACTTGTTACCTGAGAGAAGAGACCAATCCCCACTTGGCTGCAACCTCCTTTCAAGCATTTGTAGAGAGCGAGAAAGTCCACCCTGAGCCTCCTTTTGTCCAGGCTAAACAAACCCAGCTCCCTCAGCTGCTCCTCACAGGACTTGTTCTCTAGATGTAAAGATCATATGAAATAGATGCATAAAATCTATAGAAAAACTCTAAGATCTATGTGCAGAGCTTCTGCTTCAGCCTGTGCAATTCAAAAAACTGGATGTTTGAGTGCTCAGAGGACCAAAGTCCACCCTTCATTCCTGTCTTTCTAATTACCCTCCGGTTTCTGTTGTGTCTTTTGTCTTTTCGTTCCACCTTCTGCTCTCTTACGTGAGAGGAATGTTTTTGGCTGGCCCACTGCTGGCCCCAGTCATTTGTTGGTTATTCAGGCCTCTCAGCTGGACTTCAGCAATGAAATACGTCTGGGCAGGCAGCCTTTAACACTAAGAAAGCTGCAAGTATATAGAGAACTGCAGATTATTGTGCAAGCATTAAACGTATTCTAGACTGTGTGTGGAATTTGAAATAAAGAAGTTGTCTATGTTCAGATAATGAGCAGCCTGGCTCCATCACGTCTGTAATGTCGTTGTCAGCTTTGGGCTGCAGGCCACGCTTGACAGTGATGCTCTGCTGACCCAGTGGATCGCTTTCCTCAAAAGAGATGGTCCCTATGCTCTGCTCATCATTTATGCTGTTTCTTTGATTTTCTCTAACATCACAGCAGAAATATAAACGGTTATTTGTTTTCCTCTGAGGAGTGATGAAAGAAGATATACATGACATACTGCTCAGTATATTACTTAACAATATAGGGGAACACGAAGTAGGAACCCACATGGAGCAGATTGGAATTACTCTGGCTTAAGAGTCAAGCTGTCTTTAGGTGCTCTCTGAGTTTCCTAGCACTGTTTTCTTGGTTCATCCATCTCACTGGAGGTTTTTCCATTGCTTCAGTCTGATCACCAATGGAATGCTTTTTGCCAGCTTTGATTTACAAAATATTTGAAGTTTTGCTGTGGTAGCTTATGCTCTCTTATTATTACTATTAGCCTGTTGATACTACACATCCTTTTCTTCAGCCTTTTTGCAGACCTATTTAAAATAGTCCTGAGACCCACCACTGCAACAAGATCAGCAAATTCCAGGTTGAGGATACTGGATTTTGGAAAACTAGTCTCTGTCAAGCCCTGGCCATTCTTTTTAGCATAGCTTGCATATATTCTAGTGCAGTAGTAATCACAGTTAGTATTGAGTTTTGGGTTTTAGCTACTTCCAGATAGATGGGCAAAGGAATATTCCACACACAGTCAGGGTTATTAGTTCTGTATGCTGTTCATGGCAGTCAGAAATGGAGAGCTTTACATAAAAGCATTCCTAAAATCTTTGCCTTTGTGTCCTGTCTTACTGTATTTTCTTCAGTTGTGGATCTAAGCTAATCTTAGGAGCTACAGGCCAGTATATTAACTTTTCTCACTGCTGATTCTCCCTTCTGCTCCCTCTTGCCATGGCTTATCTACTTTTGCTTCAAGAGCAAACTTCCAACTTTTTGTCCCATTACTGAGGCTTACAAATTGTGCTGAAACCCTGCAGTCTGTCTATAATCTCATCAGCAGACAGCTTCCTCCTCCTTTTTTCCTTCTCCCTGTGTTCTTATAAAGCTTTGGCTGTATGAGTCTGATTCAGCTCACAATGGCAAATGTTTAACAACCTGCTTCTTTCACCCTTAGAAATTGTTGCAGTTCTTAACAAGTTCTTTTCTTTCTTTATGCTTTTCTTTCTATATGTGACACTTCTGAAATTAGATACTGAAGATTTATGCAGACTTTCAAACATTGGTTGAAGACCTGCGAGGTTACAAAGGTGGTATTTATTGGAATATGTAGAGTACTAACCACAAGAAAATAAATATAAGCCAGTAGGTGTTTATTTTGCAAGCTAATGTCTTTTTTAAAATGATTTTTTTACTCTTCCTATTCACAAGCCTTAAGATTAGGGTCCCTGCTGATCTAAAGGGAATTGTACTGTTGTATAGGGGTTTTTTTTTCTTTTCATCCATTTTCAGAGGCACTGTGAACCACAGTGCTTCTAGTAGTAGAGCTATCATCAGTGGCATTTCAGTAGTGCAAAAGGTGTCAACAGAAAAAACATGCAGTTGTTTCTGAAAACAATAACTTCTTCAAGTCCCTTTTGAATGTGGATGATGAGACTCCTGAGACTGGCAGCAAGGTGCTGCGGTATTCTGTGAAAAGTGGGTGACTCACACAACAAGGATTTCACTTGTGAAAGTAGTGACCATCATTAGGACTCAGCAGTGAGAATTGTTCCAGTTCATGAGGTGTGAATGATCAGGTGCAGTCACACAGCTCCATATGCTGTTCATATTTCAATTGTCTTATATATGATTTGCATGTTTTAAAGCAGAAGGTATAGTGAATTTATTAAAACTGTCCACTGGGGGCAAACTCAAGAACACCTGAGAGATTTAGAAATACCGGTGTTACCAAAAGCCATGTCCCTAAAATCAAAATAATCAGATTACTTTGATAATCTTGCTCAGGATTCCTTCGGAAAGAGAAATAAGAGAGTGCTTGGAGTTCTTTCTGAATTTTGCTCCTGTCACTTAAAAGAAACCAGAAATGCCACAAGTTCCCACAGAACAACTTCTCGTAGTCTTTGCCCGAGATCTCCTTGAGCAAGAGGTGGTGGTGCTAAGGTGAAGCTGAAGATGCTTGTTGGATACCTGATTGGCTGCTGCCAAATTTCCCTCAACTGGACTATGGATTTTGGTTTTGTTTCCGTAACAGAGCCAGTGCTCTTCAGAAGACTTGTGAAAACATAGCTATGGTACTTGTAGGTAGATGGACTTACCTTTTCTTTGAATCGGTTTGGCTGAAATTGTTCAGCAATTTAAATAGCGTATGTGGTTGCAAATTGGATAAGGAGTTGGGAATTGGGATTGAGAGGCAGAAATCTGCATTGCAAGCATTGCTTTCTTACAAAACCAGGATGGAAGTAGGCTATTGCATTTAAATTCCAATGTTTTGCTTTTTATTTAGTCATTTTTTTTCTTCTGTTTTCAACTAGAGTTTTAATTTGCAAAAAAAAAAAAAAAATTGATAACATCACAAATAGGTCAGGATTTCCATGAATATGCTTGATGTTGGTGGATTCTGTAGTGTGTGTGCTCTCTGTAGTATAGTGGTGTTTGTTTGTAATAGAGGCCACTCATCCCTCAGAAATAAGCAAACGGAAAAACTAGGATTTTTGATTTTCCCTACTTCATTTGACGAGTTTCTTTCTCATTGAGCTCGGTAACACTTTAAGGACAAGGACTGAACTTGGTTTGTTAGTCTGTTACTTCTTGGAACACAAGTGAACAACTTACCCAAAGGTATAACTCAAGTGATTTGCTTTGGTAGACTATGATTTACCACTGAAATAATTATTAATTGCTTATTTGGCCAAAGAAGTGTTGGTGGGTTGTTTTAAACTGTATCAAGGCTGTTACCTCATAGTGAAGATGAGCATCTTCTTATGAAGATGTGTACTGCCACGTACTGAACATACATGTAGCCCATGTTTTTAAACAGCCTTTTGATGTCTGCAACTTGGCATGTACCCAAGAACTGTTTAGGAGGTATTAATTTATATGACTTTGAAGCTTAACGAGGAATCTTAATGAAACAAAGGCATGATGAAGTTAGTAAAGCTAATTTAAGTCTCTGAATGTAAATTTTAAATGAAGTTTTTATTGATAATAAATATACTTTGTTTCTCATTAGTCTTCTAGGCTTCAGTGGTAATATCAGTAAAATAAACATGTTTTACAAAGATTTAACATTAAAAATGCTATTAATATGACCCTTGGTACACCAGCACAATTAGATTTCAAAGTGAGCATTTGGGATGTAACAGCGATTAATGACAACCATCGAAAACAATTTTGAACTCCATCAGTTTAACTCAGGAGGGTAAACTTAATATGATAATTTATTTAGTTGAATTGTATCAGCTTAGCAGGAACGTATGCAAATATGTGACCCTTACCTAGAATCTAAATGGATGCTGTGCTGATAGATTTATCAGTTCCATTAAAGAACTTTAGGGAACTTTGGAATTTCAGCAATTGTTCCCTTGGAGGTTGAAATCCAAACCTGATCTCATACTGGGACCATTCTGGTCTGCATATTTCCATAATTTGCCTTTGCTACTAATATGACAGCAAGACGCAAATAACTGTTTCTAATAATATCAAATGGAGTTGTGGAGGACAGCATTTTAATGTAGTAAAAGACCTCCCCGTGGGGTTGTTATTGCCACTATAGAACAGCAGTTACACAGTTGCAACAATAGACTCTTAATTGATTCGTTTAATTAGCAAGAGATGAAGCTTGTGCTGCATCTTGTCATCTGTTATCATGGGGGCGGCTACACAGAGAATCTCTGTATTTGTCACTCTATACAGTCAGGTTTAAGCAGAGTAAAAGGCATTGCACCTATAGAGGTGAGCTTTGGTGAGAATGTTTTGTGAGCATGCTTTCACTCAGGTTTTCTGTGTTTGGACATGTCTGGTTTAAGAATCTGCATGGTCTCAGGGGGAGGATTTATGACAAAGCATTGTTTTACTGGGGGAAAATCTTAATCCAGCAATGCCTGGTATTTCTAACCTAAATATGCAAATCTAAGTGTTATAGGAATGATGGATTATTTCGGGCATCACTGTTGTAGACTAGATTTACTTGGAAGAAATAGGGTCAGATTAGTGAAACCAGCCATCTGCCTTGTGATTGCTTTTTCATAGCATTTTTGTCTCCAGACTAGATAAACAATGAGTTACATGAGCACATGGCCCATGGTAGGGAGCATGTGTAAAAGAGGGACTTTTTTGTGGTTGGTTTTCCCCAGAGTAGTTATGAATACAGATACAGTGCTTTACTTGTTTCTGGGAGATGAAGTAATTTTTTACTGAGATCTATTTTATTTACATTTTAAGGGTATGTAAATAAATATATTTTAAAGACATGTCAATATATTTGGAGCTTCAGTTTCATTTTTCTCTTCTCCTTGGCTTAGCTTTGTCTTCTGTTCAAGGTTATTCTTCCTTATGGAAGGAAATATTTCTAGAGGAGGACAAGCTTCTTGTTAAATGCTAATTAAGAAAATGAAGGTTAAGTTGGCATACTTCCATTGTCATAACACTGACCTAAAATAAGGGATCTCTTACTAATCTGAAATAAATTAGAGGGGGAAGCAAGTAATTCTGTGCATGTGAAACACTTGAGATGTCTTCTCGTGGTCTGTTTTTTAAGTGACTGTACTTTGGGGGTTCTTTTGTTTGTTTGTTTTTGATTTTCCACTTGTGTGCTGTAGTGTTGGACATGCCATCTAATTCTGGAGTACAATGGTCCTGTCACTCTGTAGCAATATGCTGTCAGAGAAGGCATGCTTTTTAGGGCAATTTAAGCAAAGATTTAGCCCACTTACCATTAAAGATCCCAAGGTAATTTCCACAAGGTTCTGAGATTGCTTCATATTCTGAGAGTCTTGGCCAAAGTCCACTTTGTGTAATTACCTTCTGTCTGCACAAATCCCTAATGCAATTTTAGATGTGTTTGGTATTTTTCACTTCCTGTCCTAAATAGTGAAAATATTGCTACACACTGCTCATAATTACTGTGGGTTATAGCCTTGGTTCGAATAAAGAGATTACGTAGTGAATTTTGTGTTCCCATTGTTAAAACAACAGAATATGTGACAAAAGATGAGTGAACAGTAGGATGTAAATTAAATCCGCAAACTGATGGAATAACTCTCATTTTTTGACTATTCTGTTTCACTGCATTTTGTCTGTCTCTGAGCTAAAGTAGCTCTACTGCAAGGGCCACCATTGAGGGAAAGACCAACTCTCAGACCATGTCAGAGGTCAAACTTAACACACTGTATGGTTCTTTGAAGCAGGTCAGAAATCAGTGTGGGGCTCTAAGTGCTGTTGTGTGCTCAGTTGACTTTTATGTGGATTTCATACTTTTTTGTTCCCACAGCTGAAACTGTATTTGTCTCTTAACTAAAACTGGTTTCAGTTCCTCTTCCTGCATGCTTTCATGAACTCCAGAATGTATGTTCAACCATGCTGTCTTTAAAATGGTCCACTTCTGTGTTGTCTTGTTTGATAGAATTTATTGCCTTCTACTTGAAGTTAGTGCCTTCATCACTGAAGCCTTATGTTACTTTGTTGTATGCCATGTCAAATCTTTTTTCCTGATATTTTATTCCCTCTTTCTAGTTATCCTTTCTTTGTTTCTTCTGCATTATTTATCTGCTCCATCTTTTCTCAGATTGCTTCTCTTGTGTATTTCCTGTGTCAAATTCTTTTAGACATACTTGTATTTTGGAGTTTGTTTTCTTTTCTCTCTAGAAAGATACGTGGGTTGAGAAGAGAGATAATAGTATTAATCTGACACTAAGTTTCATGTCTTTCTCTAAGTAGCATTTAGGAGAAGAATAAACTTTAGAAAAATTGCTGTGCATCAGCAAGTTGTATAGCTACTGGAGTTATCATATAAGTACTATAGATGGGGAATGGCAGGGACTCTTGTAACACGAAAGTTGTTCCTTTGTTTATTCATTTTCTTCATAGCATGTGAAATCTGTGTTTTGAAGCACTTAAAATTTTTCCCAGTGTTCCTTTAAAGCACTCTGCAAATAACAGGGGAATTTATCATGCAGGAACATAGAGTTTATTTCACTTTTTTATGAAACTAAAGTTTCACATAAATTCTCTTCTGTGTAAAGTACGTTGAAAATTATGTGAATGATGTTTTAAAAAAGATTCTGTGCATCCCTGCTCATCTGAAGGACAGCAGTCCATGCTGCTGCAAGCACTCACCTGGTACAAGCAGGCAGTCTCCATCTTCATTTCATTCATGCTATTCGATATTTATAGTCCTCGCCCACTGCAAGGCAAAGGAAGGTGAAGGACAGAGCAGTGGCAGTAGGAAGTATCATGCTTTGTGTGACCATCTCCCAAACACCAGTCTTATGTCTTGGAGAGGTGCCATGTTGGCAGGGTGCACAGGAAGTATTCACACAGCAAATTGTGTTATGAGCAGCAGAACCACAACAAGGTTCTTCCTGCATCTAATGATGTTTGACTGGGGGGAGGGAGAGAGAAAAGGGAGGTCAGGGCAATGTGCATGAAAAGGAAGGGCCCACACTATTGTAAGGACACTGAAAGCAAACTGCCCCTGTGCCAAAGACTTCAGTGTATGTGACAGAATAGTGCTGAGTGGGCCACAGGAATATTCAATCGAGGCCAGAAAGCCCCGTGGGTAGGAAAGCTGTGGTAATGTCGTGTGTTTCCACTCTAACTCCTTCTCCTCCCTGCCTTAGAGCGACTTCTCTTGACATGCCCTCAGAAACAATTTTCACTTGCTGCTTTCTTTGACGTCAGCCTTTTTTTGAAAAAAAACAAAGATGTTTGAGTTTTAAAATACTTACATTAGTGTTCTGTTACAAGTCTTTGGGCGTTCCTTGTTTTTTTGTGAAGATTTTCTGTTGTTTTGTGGGTTTTTTTCCTCCCTATCTTTGTCTTTTAGTTATAAAAGTGCTGCAGGGAAGCACTCCCTTAGCCTTGCAAGTTTCAAGCCCACTGTTAATATTTAACAAATACTCAGCAAGCAGAACAACCCAATGTGCTCGCTGTACCTAAGCCAGATCTGGACACTGCTTTAAGAAGAACCCAGCTACATTCTGACAGGCATTTGTTCCACAGCCTGATTTTGACATATGGACTGAGAACAAGCATACATGATAATGGAAATAGCCTTGTTTATGGTATCAAATGGTGGCTTTTGTGAGGCACAAACTGTACTCAGGTGTTCTGTAAAGCAAAATATAACTTCTGCAAAATTATGAAGCTTCTCAAGATGCTAGAGAGGCAGAGAATTTCTCCACCCTTAAAATGTTTCTCGTCATGCTGCCGGCGAGGTGAAAACCCAGAACATTAATGTTTCCTAATTTATCTTCAGTAGCCAAATAGAATTGGAGTGTTACATGCGGAGTAACTGCACAAACATGCTTACACTCAGAGAGGCCAGGGATGACTCTTATAGAATGTTTGAGGTTGAAGCAAAGCCCCCACTCCATCAAAGCAGGGTCAGTGAGAGCAGACTCGTCAGGGCTGTGTCCAATTGGCTTTTGAATATCTCTATGAACTCCACGTCCTGACAATGTGTTCAGTAATTTGCAGATTCTTGGGTGCCCCAGGGCACCAGTGACGCAGAAGTGATGTAGATGAAGAAAATCAGGACAAGCAATTCCAGGTCTGTGGTAATGCTGAGTGTAAAAGAGAATAATCATTCTTTGTCAGAGCTTGTGTGACTGCACTGAGAAGTAGCCAGTTGAGGAGTGGTCAGAAGCTGCATTTCTAATCTGAAAAAGACTGGATGCTTGTGGTGGAGACATAGGTATGTCGCAGAATGCTCTAGTGGGATTATATTCAGGAGGAGTTTTCGAAAGCCCATCACTGAATGATCCACCCTGAGTGGTTCATCTGCTGAGACCCTGCATTAGCAGTGGTGAATTTTGAGTCCAAGACTGATCCATTTGTAGTCTTTTCAAGTGTCTGTCAGCACTGCAGAAGCTTCTCCACCTTTGTGCCAGTTCTTGAAGCATTTTTCAAACCCATGTGGTGTTTCAGTTTTGGTCATGTGGCAGTTGGCACCAATTGGTTCCAAAACCGTTTTCAGCAGCATGAGGCTGCTGGGAGGCCCCTCCAGCTGCAGAGAGAACAAACTTCTATTCTACTTCTGATTTTCTTCTTGCTGGCTTGGTTTGTGGTTCACAAAGTCCACTCCTGTTCTGCTAGAATTATATTTGAACTGTCATCAGTAACATGAGAGATGTAACAATTTGCCTGAAACACCTCATCTGAAAAAGGATTATTCTCACTGACAGATGATCTTGTGTTGTTTGTGCAGCTTGTGTGCATGTGCTGGGTTGAGTAGTTAGCCTCAAATTACTGACAACTCTGTTGAAACTGGGCACTGGCTGCCAAAGAATTTGGATGTGCTGGGGTTGGAGAATAGGCATATCAATAGCTAGCTGTTGAGTGGAGGTAGGGGAGTCTGAGCCAAGCTGACTTCCTTGGGCTTGAAGGAAGCAGGGTGGACTCCTGTTACCATAGATTTCCTGCAGTGTCGTTCTGGGTAGTGAAGGAGGGAGGGACTGTGAGAAGATGTATTAAGGCAACTACTTGAGGTTGTAGTGGAGATATCAGGTTGTTGGAACTCATTTTCCTTATATAAATTTTGATGAGCAGAGTAAAAAAGCATCTGAGATGGAAGTCAGGCTGAAGGCTGTGCTTTCCACCAATTTTCATGTATGACAGTGTGAGATGTCTAGCATGAGCAAGTCAGATGCTTGGTTTTATGTACAGACTGCAAACTGAACAGCATATATTAGTTTTTGGCTTCACTACAGACTGTAATACTCTCCAGGCCATTGTGGCTTCTCAACAGCAGGAGACAGCAGCAGAGAAGTTCCCCTGCAGAAAAACTTTGTACAAACGCAGTTGCTTCCTAGGGAACTCACTGCCACAGGCATGCTCAGTGCTTAAGGCTAAGAACAGCCTTAGCAGTTCTTGGAGTATACATCGCTCTCTTGTGTCCAAACTAGAGCCACCTCTCAGTACCTAAAGGATTTGCCTGTGCCTGATAGCTCAGAACTAGACCTTCAGGGCAGAGTAAGCCAGTGCTGTGCAGCCCTCCTGAGCTCAGCCTGGAACTGCTAGTGTTTTGGTTTCGATCCATTTTTCATTTACTATCAGACTTTACTTATGTAATATACAGCTAAGAGTGATTTTGAAGTACTTTTGGCTTAATCGGGCTTTTGTTCCCCACCCCCATGCTTTTATGTTTGAAGGCTCCGTTAGTGTCCATAACAAAGAGAGAGTAACACAGATGGTAAACATTTTTACCACAGAACACCAGCAGTGAACACCATATCACTGATTTAGGAGTCTCTGCACTGTGCTTGCTCAGCTGTACATAATCACTCTCATTTCCTTCCCTTGGGTTTCTGGCCAGCTTAGGGAGACTTTACTGATGTGCTTAGTGAAGTCTCCCTGGCATTGCTGGGCTATCGCTCAGTTCTCATATGTGCTTCCTTGTGGAGCAAGAAGCTCCACACTGGAGCTGGTGTGAGCTTTTGGTTGGCGTGTTCTCCGATTTTCAGAAATGTATTTTCACCGAATGTACAAGGCTAAAATTAAAATTCTTTTGAGTGAGGACAATATCTGCCTTAGCTGCCAGGCAGCCTAGTGCATTTGAATGCCTTCCTGATACAAAAGATAATAAACCTTTGGGAACTGTGATTAGCCTTGCTAGGGTTTTGTGGGCTAGTTGCCATGGTAGAAGCTAGTGAACATTTGGTACAAAGCAATAACATTCTTAAAGTTTCAATTTTCATTCTGGGAATGCTGATAGAAAGATGAATGCTATGAATAAGGGTTGTTGGTTCTCTGTAGTAGTTCAAATAAAACTGTAAAAAAGTAATTTGGTTTGGTGCAGCATTTTACCAAGCCAACTAGCTGTGAGGTTCTTACATTCTCTTCCTTTTCACTTTTCTTTGTACAAACAAAATAGCAAACGTAGGCTGTCTATCAAAAATGCATGTAGCTTTTCTTTTATACTTAGATGAGAGAGATAAAATCAAACTAAAATTTCACATTAGCATTCTGCTTGTAAAATAAAACAGTGTCCTTTGGGCCAGAGGAGGTTTTTTTTCAAAACAAGTATGCACTACAGTCTGTGTAGTGGTGGCCTGTTTTGGTGACTTGTTTACTGGTGTGCCTTTCATATCCAAATTCTTGGCTACAGACAAAGCATTCAAATACTTTATGTCAGAAAAAGAAGATGAAAATTGTCTGAAATTGGAGCCAAGTTCACATTCTCTGGAGTACTATTTCAGCCTTTGGGAGGACTGTCTAGTGTGGAGTAACTGAAAACTCGAGCTAGGTTTGTTTGAACAATCTAAACTTAAAGAAGAGACAGCAAAACAAATACTTTTTAATTCTTGTGCTTTTTATATTTACACTGGCAGTGGTGTCTTCCTCAGATAAAACGTTTTGATATTAAGCAGTTCCTCTAATTTTACTGGGCTCTGGTTCTTTTTATGGTAACACACACTGTGCAGGAAGGTCATTATATGGGAGAAAAAAGCTGCCAGCATAAAAGAGAAAGTTAACATTGCACATGTCTTTGTTTATGGGGTTCTTGGAATGTGCTGTGACTTGAGCCAAATGATGGCTTAAACTGTTCTTTTTAATATGCTGGATGGCCTCTCCCTATGTTCTGCCAGTAACAGGTACTCCACCTTGCAAGTAAAAATTGTAAAATTATCTGTGAACTCATCTCAAATGTTTCCTTTGTATGTTGCTAGTACTTGCTTCAGAGACCATTTATATTTTTCGTAAAGGTTGGTGGAATGTGGTCGTGGTTGCATTCAATTAACCCAACTGTGTGTGATGAGAACGCTGACATGAAAAATTGAAACATTTGTATTGGTTGCATACGCAAAACCAGTTTAGGTTTGTGCCAGTCTGTGTTGCCTGATGACCGTACATCACAGGGAGCCTTGCAAACTGCATTGGTGATTTTTGTCTCATTTAGTATTGCGTTAACATCTGTGGCACAAATGGCCATTCATCACATGGTAGTTTTGTCTGAGTTCCAGAAGAAAGATGAAAGAAAATGCAGCTACTCTACATTTTTCTTACTTCCATCCCCCAGCAAGTTTCATGTCTAAGGTTAAATGAGGGCAAAGGGGTAAAAATGCTGTATAACTTTCAGGTTACACAAGCAGCAATAAATTCTTCAGTTTTGTACCTTAATAAAAGAAGAATAAAACCTTGTCTTCTCTAAGCCAAAACTACTGCCTTTGGCTTCATCTTGAAATGAGGTTTCCTCATAAAGTGAGGCTGATCAGATGTTAGCCATTTTAGGGATTCCTGCTGAACTGGTTCTACACAGGAGTGAGGAAGGAGCCCTGATGACTTGGAACATGAGAAATCAAATCAACAATTAAAGGATAATAGTGAATTGGGAAGGAAAGGGAAGATGACTAGTCAGGGAGGATTAGCCTGAGCCAGGAACAAATTTCCTGAAATTACTCAAGCAGGTGCTTAAAGGGAGGTGGGTTATTCTCTTAAGGAGTGATTTTTCAGGAGTGTGTGAGCCAGCTACAAGCAGGTCTGAGAGGCCATTGAGGAAAAAACTCCATTGGGGAAGAGAAGGATACTGCATCATAGGGTCAGAGAGAAAGCAGTGTACTCCTGGAAGATAACAAGATTTCTGTTCTTCCCTGTGAGACGCAATGTGCATTGTTCTATGAAGGAGGTTAATGTGCTAGCCCACGGGCGTTTTCCAGTGGGGAAAAAGGTGTGTTTAAAGAGCTAATATACATATTTTCAGTGTGATTTCTTTGTATAATATCAGAAGATATTAAAAGCAAGACTTGCTGAAAGGAAAACAACTGGCATAAACTGCTGAGGCAAGTTTCACAGGGAAAACCAGCATCTTTTATTAGATCAGCCAATGATGATGTGAGGAAAGAAGGCAGCACCTAAGTTCATAGCCTGTTCCCTGCTTCAGCTTCAGTGGGGAAGTGGGATAAAGATTTTTCTGAGATGTTTTCACAGGCTCCATCCCTGTACTTTGATGTCGGGAAGCTGAAACCAGAGAAAGAGACAAGTTGAACATGGGCACAGGTGAGGGGAGGACTTTCAGTTTCTGCTCTGGAGGGTTGGTGGACCCTGATCTGTCAGTGCAGTGTGAGCATTGTTTCATGAAATGGCCCGGCATTAAGAGATGTTACAGCTACCCATGTTTAGATATTACAGCTACCTGTGTTTCCTTTTATTAAAATATTCTCAGATTGATTTTGTGCACTCAACTGTATGCACGCCTGCCTCATGAATAAAAGTGAGGATTTGGTTTTCTCATTTTCAATGTGTTTCATTACACTGGATTCCTTTACAAGCCAAGCTGGTATTTGTTTGGCTGAATTCATCTTGGAGTTGTATGGGAATGGACACCTCAAATGCTAATATCTGATTTTTATACATGCTGTAACATCTGCACTAGGTTTTGTGGGGATTAGGATTCTATGGGCAGTGGTTTTGTTCGGGAGTGATTACATTAGTGTTCAGTAAACCTGAGATTGTATATTTTACTATTTATAAAATATTTGTCAAAGGATTATCCATTAAACACTTCTTCCACTTAAAGGAAGAAAGCAGAGTTTATTTGGATGTCAGAGGTTTCACCAGACTGCTATCTTCTGGCCTCAATCTAAAGAAAAGGAGGGAGACCTGCAAATACCAAGCATATAAAATTCCTGTGTATTATATTGGACAAGGAAACTTTATGTTAAAAAAACATGTACTTTGAATGATTTCCAAAATATATTGTTGGATTCAAAGTGGTGAAATGTAATTGCTTTTACATCCTGGCAGAGCCACAGGATCTGGAGAGGCTTAAGAATAGTGAAGACCGAAGGCCAGAATTTCAGAGGCAGCTTAGTCCCACTAAAATTAATGCATGTTAGGCACCTAAATGCCTTTGAAATCTGGCTCTGAGCCCATAGTTTTTGTTGCTGTTAATACTTTGGACATTTCTTTATGCCAGCCCTTTGGTTCAACTCAAGGAACAGGAGAGGGATTTCCTGTGTCGGTCAGCAACGTGCTGTTTAGCACTGGAGCTAACCCCAAGCACAGGGCTGGGCAGTGCTGCTCTGGGACTCACTCTACATTAATATTGCTCTGGTAGAAGTCAAAATTTAATTGCTGATGCGACATTTGACTCCATTCTGAACTACAAATAAGTTCTGAAGTAAGGAGGATGTCAAAGAACAATTTCCCCTTCCCTCCCCCCACTTCTTTTTCTCCTGGGTTTCAGTGTTCCTCCCAAGACTTATTTTGAGAGAGTAATACATATCCTAACAACATGGACATCATTGTACTGAACTTGTTGTGTAGTCATACTTTTATGGGTAATAATACTATGCTGTCTTTAAAGGAAGGAGCAGCCCTAGAGAGTCAGGCTGGAAAATAGCTAAAAAGTGTAATCTTTTCCCCATCAAATTATAAAACTGTACCGTGCTTGCTGAAAGCACATAATGAGTAGAAAGCGAGCACTAATCTATTTGGCTCTGTCTGAACCTTCATATTTCTATTTATCTCAGTGGGAGTTTTTAATATTCTACTGATGTTATTTTATGTTTTGCTGACTTCCAGGCTGAGATATTGTCACTTAGAATCATGTTGACTGCCTGAATGCAAAATCAGACTTTATGAGAATTAATAAAATCATGCTATTATGGACCTTGGAGATGACACTAGCTGATATAAATGGTGTCTGAAAATGATGTAATGAGCTGGTTGTGCCTTTATTTCAGTGTTCTTTTTCCTACACTTGAAAGGGTTTTGCGAAGGTGTATGCATATTAAGGATCCGATTCTGCTTACATTACTGGGAGAGTATCTCTAATTGATCTAACCAACAGTGCTAAACGCATGAATGAAACGTCTTTCCAGTTGCTACTGCATTAATTGCAAATTACTTTTGCCTGGTCCCCAATTTGCCCTGTGATTTTTCCCTGGATGTCTGCCTCCTCCCCACCACAGTTCCAGACTGTGGTTATTGAACGTGCAGTGGCTTTGTGGCTGGTTGAGTGAGGACTGCAAAAAAGTTGTAAAGATGAGCAAAACTTGATTTAGAGTTTTGACACCTGAGGACACATAGCACTGATTGTGGTGTTGAAGTGTAGAATGTGCAGTAGTGAGGAATACAATATATGAACTAAGTAAACTGCAGCTCTTGTTGGCAGTTGCATGCATGGCTGGAAAATGCTTTTTAAAGTAACAGTAAAAACCATTTTGTTTATAACGAAACTGTAAACATAAAAAAGGTAAAAATTAATTCAGCACTGTAAATTAAAAATATATTAAAATCTGCTGTGCAAATACAAAATTTAGTTAATTTGTTGTGAAACTTAATTGAATGATCTTGGAGAAATAATGGAAACCTTTTATTAATACCTTCATCTTATCCATCAAGTTCCTTATTCACTTTGTGCCTGTGCTGCCAGGCGGTGAGTTGAAATTCAGACTCAGATTTAAACTGTTGGTATAAATGAGGCATATTATGGGGGAACTCGTGAATGAGATTCAGTTCTACTTGGAGGTGTGAAGACGAACAGTGGAAAGACTTTCAGATAGGAAGAGTCCTGGGGAAGTAAGAGCCTACAACCACCTCCTTCCCTCTTTGATTCAGTGTTAGTGAATTTTGAAGTGAAGCAATTTCAGGGGAACTGGAGAATTTTAATCTTATGGCTGTTTTTGAGATCACTTAAATCTGCAGTTTCTCCAAATAACATACAAGGCTTTTAAAAATATTTGGGAATGGAACCACTGAAGCTGTCCATTCTGAAGAGTGACCCCAGACTGTCAACTTCACCTTAGAGTGGGTAGAGAGGTTGCTGACACATTTAAGGCCCTTAGGAAAGCACTACAGTGAATGATTCATCCTGTCCTTATCCTTGAAAGCACTTAAAATACTGACACGCTTTTATGAACTGAGATCTGTGTACACATTTTTACCTTGGTCCATCATTTGGCTGCATTCATTATAGCTTTTTTGCCTACTCAAAACCTCTTTGAATGAGCTCATGTAGAGGAAGATAGGACATACCCTCCAGTTCATGCACTGCTTTTCTCAGTAGTTTGCATGCAACTAAGGATTCATAAGTAATAGAATTATGAATGCCCAAGGAATCTTTCTCCATTTGTAACAGTTAATATTCAGAGCACTTCAGTTTATAGAAAGTCTTTAAAATCTCCAGCAAATCATGAGTCTACATTCTGGTTCTCTCACCAGAGAGAATCCTTCTCCAAGTTCTCCAGTACTTCAGTGGTTGCCACAGGTACAGATTTTACAAGTGTGTGTCATTTGTCCATCATCTTGCTGCTGTGTCCTTGTGGTAGAGGCAGTAACATGGCTACAGGCATGCTGATGTCTTCCAATAGCAAGAAAAGTGCTTAAAGAATGGATTCTTTATTCTTCAAAAGTCGGGACTGTGGCATTGAATAAATCTACCAGCTTAGGCTGGTGGGAATACAAAATGAATCACTTGCTTGTATAAATCTATTAGATTTATATGCAGCACAGATAAATTAAGGCTGGTTGGTGGTGACAGACTTCCAAGTGGGAGGCATCTAGACCACTTCCATAGCCAAGAAAGTATTTTATTGAAGACTGAAAAACCCACTGGAAGTTGTTATATATGCTTTAAAAATTCTCTAGGTGTTTCTGGAATATGAAGTTGGTTAAAGCATGGTGCTTATAACACCAAGGTTGTGGGTTCAGTCACCATGTGAGGGTTGGACTTAATGATCCTTGTGGGCTCCTTCCAACTCAGAATATTCTGTAATTCTGTGAAATGCAAAAATATGATATGTAGTAGAAATATATTGGCAGATGGACAAATGTCTAAATGATGGAGAAGAAGATTATTCAAAATTCTTAGTGCTTGGTCATCACTTGTATGCGTGCCAGGTTGTACCTGAAATCACAAGGCAGAACAAATTGAGAAAATGTGCCTACTCAAAGAAAAGTAGCTTGTTTTGCATGAAAAAAGGCTGGGTCTGCTCCTTAGGTAAGAAATTAGTCAGGAATCATGTGTTGTATTTTTGTGATTAGATTTTCAGATGTGATAGATTACTCTTGCATGCATGCAAATCAGTGGAAATGGCAAATTCTTCCATCTTTCAGGAATCAGGGTATTGATAGTTCTCTACTGTCTCTTAGTTGGAGTAAGTTATTTCTCTCAATAGAGGACTGTTAAAACCTGTTCTAATATGATTTTGCCTGCAGCTTGCCAGTGACATCTTTACTATGCAGGCATGCATGGTGGCCCAGTGGGAGTTTCAGTTCACTTCCGATTATTTCCCAGGCTCTGGCCAGGGAATTTCTCAGGCTCAGACAGTTCTGAGCAGTTGTTTCAGAGTGCTCCTCTTCTTCACTGCACATCAGTGCCAGATTTTCAAAGATGCAAATACAGCACAGTGTGTGACAGTTCTGTCTCTGCAGCCCAAATACATGCATTTGAAAAGACAATTCTCTATGTCTGGTTTTGAAACTTCCAATGATACTACAGTGATGCTATAGAGAAACATTAGTTCTTTCAACAACAGAGAGGGAGAGAGATGAATATTTTAATCAGAAGAACAAAGAAAAACCACATGTATTCATCAGTAACAGGGTTAATGGGGAGAATTTACTTTTTTTTAATTAAAACAGTGAAAAATTAAGTCTTACTGTTAGCTTGTTTCTGTTTCAGATGATCTGTTTGCATCATTACTTATTAATCGATACTATTTTTCCGTGCACAAGGAACTTATTTATTGTATTTATATAACATTGCCTGATGAACAGGGTGGCTGCTTGCAGTGCAGTGATATTGAAGTAGTTTGAGTTATAAATATTTTTAATGATCCTGTTGTTGATGGATGGATTATTCCTCTCGGCAAAGGCGAAGGCTTACCCAAGTATCTTAAGAGAACAATTTGAGTGTCAGTTTCACAAGTGAAAAAAAATCCAGAAAGGAAAAGGAAGCAATTCATTCACAACGGGACATGGTGCAGAGGAGGATAACCTGCCTTCAAAGATTTTTGTTTCGAGTATTATAATGTTTAATAAATAGTTTACTTCAAAGGCCTTTGCTGGAGAAAAAAAAATAAAATAAGCAGCTTTCCTGCTATTCTTGTTCACTGGTCCAGTGTTGCTATAAGTAGCTCATATCCTGTCCTCTGTGGTCTCAGGTGGTTAGCTTTTGTTTGGGAAACTGAAGCGTCAACCGAAAGAGCTGTGCCCACCAGTTAAATTATTAGGTAGTTGACAATATGTCTTGAAAATCAATGGAACTCACTGTGGAACTTGGCGGGGTGACTTTGGCAGGGGAGGAGGGGTCTTGGTATTATTTTGGGTGATGAGCAAAGGCGACGGATCAGATAATGTAAAAATAGAAGTTGCTAAGAAAGGCATCCAAAGTAGGTTCTTCACTTTCATCTGCCCCCACCACATACTTTTTTTTCACGCATTGTTAAACTTTCGTAGAGTACAAGATATATTGGGAGGTCATTTGATTTGTTCTCAGTGTCATGATTAGCTATAACAAAACCCATTCTCATTTGAAGTTTTTTTGACATGTTTTGTATCCATTTCGGTATTTCTGTATTGTTTTATTTCTGCTAAATGTTGTACTTTGTGTTTTTGTTCCATCAAGTAAAGAAATGACTCAAGGCTTAAAGGAAAAGGCTTGGGTGTTTCCCAAATAATAACATCTTAGGCTTTCTAGTTCTGGGCATATGAACTAAGCTGCTGTTTTCTTCCATTGTTTTTAATTCTGAGTTGTTTTAAATCATTTGAGGGAGTAGTGATACATTGCTATCATCCTTCTAAAGCCTCATGGGGATGAGGCACTTGCCTGGACATGTTTCAGAGACACATTTTCTGGCCCGGATTTCAATGTCATCCCTATGAAATATCCTGTATTTCCAGCCATGACAACTCCAAGCCAATGAAACAAGAAATACTTTCCTCATGTGATTTTTGTGAGGAAGAAGTTTTTGTCACTAAGGATTGATTCAGTAAGGAGGAGAAGTGCAAGTGCAAGGACAAACGAGTATTCCAGAAACAAGATACCATGATCACCTGTAAGGAGAGCTTCAGACAGGCAAAACACAGTCTTTCTCCAAGACCAAGCACAGAGGGTGTAACACTGAGCTGTCTCAAAGTCTTTTTTTCTATTCTATAATGTGTGATCTACAGTAACATCCTTGGGTACTCTGGCTGGAGGAAAGTTGGTTTTACCAAATAATCCACACACAGAAAATAGAAGTGATTCTGAGGATATTTTAGAATTTCACCCCTGACTCTTTTGGGTCTTTACTATTGATCGTGTATTTTGTCAGTCATCATCTGGTGACTGTGAAATATTTAGTCCTCAGAACGTGTCGAGTAAGTGTAATTGCTTCAAATCATCCCTTGTTCAACTTACAGCTAATGAATAACTATTACAGACTAATCAGTGCTATAATAGTAATTAGTAAAGTGGATAAAATAACTGGATATTAAAATGATTAAACTTGCCTGTTTGGTATTCCCTGTTGAGCAGTGAGTAAATGACGAATCAGAAATCATACAGGGTTCACTTGTGTATTTATGCCACTTGGACAAATCCTCTGCACTTCAAACAGTAGTTTGAAGGGAGAGGACATGCACTGTGGTGGTGACCAGGGCTGCTAAAAAAGTTCAAGGATTGTGCCTTTTATCACTGGGGGCCCTTTCAGCCCTGTTCTTCTTCACCACCTGTGCACATGCTCGCATTCTGCCAAGTTCCTGTTCCACTCCTACAGGCTCTTCTTTACTCAAGGGCTATGTTGAAGTTTTTGGTGTATGCCTTGTGAATGAGCCCTTATCTGCTGCCTCCACAGTCCTGGGTCCTTTCCACATCTCCAGATCCAGTAATGTCTTCATCTAGATAAACTGCCTGTAGAAAATTCAGAAGCAATGTTTGTCTTTTGTCTTAAGCCAACTCAACTGCCATGGAGGGCAGACATGAAATTCCTTCCCAGCCATCCACCAGCAAATTTATGACACAGTGACTTGTCTCAATTTTTTTTTTTTTTACAGAATGGTCTTTTGTGAAGAGGTTGTTCCCATTATCTCACTATGAAAAAACCTATATACTTGTGCTTTCTCTTCATTTAGAGCGTAGTTGTGTTTTTGTGTCCTGTGATCTTTTGCTACTGTTTCCTGACTAAGGGACAGCATTTTTCAGAACTGAAAAAAATAACCGTCTGATTTTGACCTGTCCTAATGGAAATGACCAAATATTAGACATTGCAATTGGAGATTACTTGGTCAACAGAGAGAATCAGGTACTTGCAGGAATTATTCTCTTCCATGTGCTTCTCTGTTTGGTCTGTAAAGGGGTGGAAGTTCCCTTGTTCAAACTTTGATGTATAACTTTCATGTATCCCTGAAATGTATCCAAGACACCTGTAGGAATCCAACAGCCCTAACACAGGACCTACAGGTGCCCGGTGGTTTTCTAGAGCAACATGCAGAAGCCAGACGGGACACCTTAACACATCCCAAATGGCAATGGCACTTGAACTTCACCCCTAAAGCTGAGATGTTACAGAAAGTTTCTCTTCGAGTCTGGAATTTACTGGGAGAATTACCAGCAGAATTTCTTTTTACTGTGTGATGTAGTATCTACTGCCTTAACTGAATAACAGAACTTCCTTTAGAATGCCTTTCAAATGTATGAGAACAAGAGAAAGCCTTGTTTTGTTCCATTTTTCATGTTGCTGATCATAATAAATTCCCTTCCACTTAACCCCTCCCCCTCAATACATTCTTTCCTGTGCAAGAGGAAGACTTACAGCTGTAAGATAAAAAGTCCTATAAACCTCAAAACAGAAATAAATTCTTGCATGTATATCTACTTATGGAAATGTCTACATATAATTTGTACATACACACTGTGGATTTCTATGCTTATGTTACATATAATGTTTGTACAGATTGAACTTAGGTAAAAAGGAAACAGTTTAATGTACAGATGAATGAAGCAGATGATGATTGCACTTTGTGTGTTCAGGTAGTAAGGTTCTGCATGTGATAAGGGAACTTAATTAGTTGCCCCCCACCCCATCTGTAACTTTGTTAAAGTGAATATTAAATGAATTAGTGGAATTATGAAGCCAGTTAATAATTGGTATTTCAAATTAAAAACATTGGGAAGATGAGTCTGGGAGGAATAGGAACAAAAAGAAAAACCAGCAAAGATAAAGTATTCTTTGATGGTGGTTATTGACTCCTACACTAAATTACTTACTGCCCCGCTGGCAAACCTTCAGTGTTGTGGAGTGCAGCAGTTGCAGTAGCTCTCTGCATTTTATGTGGCTATTGTTCATCATCATGGGCGCTTGAAAGTAAATTATGGAAACTCCTCCTCTGCTTGTGGTTTAATCTTATATGGGAAATAATATAAAGCATAGATTGTTAATTGCAGTTCAGTTTTATATTTATTCTATGAAGCTAGATATAGCATTTATTCTATTTTTGTGGGAGTTGTGGGAGATTATGGTTGTCACAAGGATGTTTTTATGAAATGCAGGTAAGAAGGAGGAAATATGGATGACACATACTGGCTTGCTATATTTTTTGCAAGCAAATAGCAAAACAATGATAGATGTAATATATGAGCAGATTTTTTTTTAAGGAAAAGAGCTACTCTAGATTTTCAAGAATTCACAGTTTTTTTCAAGAAAGCCAACTTAAGTCTTAGAACATATGTATAAAAAAAGCTGTGAAGTTGTAGTTGATTTCTGAAAGATGTGAGCTATAAAGATTGTTTATATTTAAAATCACCACTCTCTCTCTCTCTCTCTCTCTCTCCATAAATATACGTAAATGTTTCAGTGCTGTTCTAAAGCATTCTGCTTTTGTTTTCCTGGCTCTTATGCAAAGAATATCTGGATGTTAAATCAGTAGTAAAGCATGTGCTCAGGTGTGCTATGGAAGTGCTTTTCTTTAGTGTACTACCTAGAATTTTCTATAAAGTAAAAGCAGGATTGCTCAATATGTATAAAAGCTGAGGAACTGGCTAGAAAGAAGTGATACCTTGGTAGCTGGGAAAATGATGGTGCATCATGTCTTCAGAATGGTGCAAGCTAGGCTGAGTTACTCTGGGAAAAATGGAGGCTGCCTTAAAGGGATTAAAAGCTGAAGGATGGTGGGGGTTCAAAGACATGGTCTACAAGGGAGAAAGAGCAACCAGAAGACCAGCTCCCACTGAAAGGGAACACCCTTTCATGGTCCTGGACACCCTTATCTCTAATGTCTTCTAAAATCTTTTCTCACATTTTACTTTAAAGTAGCTGTGAAAGAAATGACCTTGCCAGTCTCTATTTTTAGTTCATTTTGAAGTTAACAAAGAAGTTTTGTCAATCTCATTGACATTAGCCTTGTTTTCAATGTATGTAATATACGTAAAATTAATCTTAGCTTATATTAACTGATATTACATTCATGCCTTCTTTTCTAAATAAAAAATGCTGTCTTGGGATGTTGTCCCAAGAACTAAAGATTTCTTTCTTACTCTGTTTTGAACAAAACAAAATTTATGCAATACGCCCTTCAAAACACAGAGTTGTCTTTCACATGATACTCACATGATGCTTAAGAGTTCAAAGTCATATCTTTCAAGAAATGCTGAGAATTTTAAACATTTCTTTCTTGAGGTTTCCTTTTTTTCTGTCTGCTACCTTGTGTGACATAACCTTGTCAGAGGTTCAGTGATGTTCAGTGTGCAGTGGTGTTGCCTGGTAATTTTTCAGATTGTTACTGTACTGGTGCTGACTATGAAATTCAGATTCTCCTTATATGAAACCTAAAAGAAGAAATAAAAAGACAAAACTCAGCTTTCACTTCAGTTACAATTCAGTCATACACCAGAAAACTCACATTTCTGGGTATTGATTGTGTTCATTTACCACAGCAAAGTGCATTCATTGATAACTACCTGCTGGTATTGAATCAATTGTATGTGAAACAGGGGGCATTATTGTCAGGTAAGGTAAATAATATTGATACTATTTTAAAATGAATACAGTATAGGAGAAATTAATTTGATTCTCTGAAGTCATTAAATTATTTTCTGTCAACTGTGTAAACAGTGAAGGTCATGTAGTATTATGATATCATGATGCAAGTTACAGCTGCAAGTTTTAGCAAGGTTTCCCCTCCGTGATTGCAGGAGAGACATTTTAGTTTTGTTTTGTATTAAAGGAGGAAGATAAATCCAATGCTTGTAATTGATCTTAAGGTAGGATCCCAACTGGTACCAAGTCCTCTGACACTCCTTAAGTGGAACTACAGTCTTGACTGCAGCAAACCAGGCCCTTGTTCATGTTGTAGGTCAGCAGGCTTTGAAGCTTTAAACATTATTGTGACTATGGACTCGTCAGTCAAAAGTCCTTATCTTCCAAAATAAGCAGATAATCAGAAATGGGAGAAGGGAGTTGTGTTGATTTATTGGCTTTGAAGCCGTTGGCTCCATGAAAGAGTATCAAGGAAGGACAAGTGCAATAAGCACAGCTACCACAAACATGAGTAAACCATTGAAGATGGCTTTGGATTGCTCTTGCATCTATTCCCTTATAATGACAATGAACTGTTTTACAGAAAGCTTGTTAAGCAGCAGCAGCTAAAGCACTGAAACTGTGAAACACAGAACTCTTTTTGGATTACAAGTGACCATACAACTGAGATTTAGTCATTGATGATGTACCTCACACATTGTCTTCATAATCTGCACAGTTGATCTTGAAGTCTTTGTATATGAGCAAATAAGTCGCTGATTATCACATACCGTGTGAAGAGAGCAGGAGACACGGAGAATTCTGCCAGCACCCTGTGACCCTTGTCTCATTCCAGGTATTTAGTAACAAATAACTTTCGACCAAGCTGTAGCTGGTTGAACAGGTATCTAGAATTCCACGTTTGGAAACAGTAGTAAGATCAAAAGAGCTGGAGGACTAAAAAGAGTTGTCTGTATGCGAAAAAGGGGCAGAGGATGTGAGCCATGTGACTGTAATTGGTGGATACAATTTCATCATGAGTGAAATTTGTCTCTAGAAAGTAATCCATAGGGAAATGAAGGTAGATGAATAGTTGTCACTAATCAATGTTACAGAAATCAGCAAAAACATCTGTGTGATACACTTCTTTGACAACAGTATCTCAGTATCATGTATACAGATGTCTTTAAGCATCAGGCTTAAAGGTCCAGAGTGGCTCAAGTGCCTATTTTGGCACCTACAGCAAGATTCAAGTACAATTTATGTGTCTGAGTCCAAGAAAGTGATCCAGAAAGCTTAGGATCCAGTAACCTTCTGAGTGTCCTCAGGACACCTAAGATAGGTTTCACAGCTGTCTAACTAAAAGGTACCTGTGTCTTATCAGCAACCCTGCTCTGGAGAACAGGGTATCAAATCACTTATCCTCCCCGTGCTGCTGAAACAAAGTACTTGAGTACAACCCAAGTCTCCTGAGAGAACAGTCTTTGGAAAACATCTAGCATGGATGGGTAGAATTGAGTTCAACCCGAAGCCTAGCAGCTGTGACCACGCTGATGAAAATTCATAGCAGTAAAAGGTAGAGGTGGTCACTTTTTGCAGCTCCCCTTGCTGCTGAGAGCGCTTGCCTAAGAGACTGAGGGTGGGAATTCTGTGCTAACTTCCACATGACAGAATTAAAATTTGCTCTGTCCCTGCAGTATGTTGTAATTTCCAGGTTGTAGAGAGGTACAGGGAGAAACCCTGTGCTTGAGACATTCTATGGGGAAAGCAAATTTTGATCCACATTTTCAGAACCATTTCCACATGTCAGACCAGGTAGCTGGGCAGCTGGAGCAGAGCCCAGAATGCATTTTTCTCCTCTCCCTAGCTGAGTTCCGTAGCCTTTAAGCCACATAACTAGTTTTGTTCTTCCCTTGTCCTGTTTCTCCACTCATGAATGCATAACTGCCTGCCTTACCCAGCAGCAGTGGTCTTCTTTGAGCACCTTGTAGTCAAATTTGTAAATATTTCAATTACTGAGTCCAATTTGAAGTATGCTGAGCTGCATCTTGACTGCCCTTTCAATATATCTACTCTGCTTGATGTGTTGCAGTTTTAGTTATCTACTGATGAAAGCACACCTTTATTAGCCAGACCAGTATTGCGTTGTCAGCCAAATTTCAGCCATGTTGTACATAGTTAAAATTTAAAAAAAAGAAAATTTTTTGCAATGTGTCTCACTTTAAAATTTTATTAGCGAATAGTGTTAGAAGAGTGATCTGTTAAACTTTGATCATATCCCACTGTGAAATGTTCTCAGTTCTATTTCTTTGCAGATTTGACAGACAAACTGGGAAGCTTTAAAACATCCAGATAACCTGCATGTTTCTTCCTAGCATTATACTGAGTAGTGAGAGTACTGTGATGGATAAAGTCAGTGCTAATTATTTCTAGTCTTAAAACCCTTTCCTTCTCTTCGTCCTCATGTTACTCTACACAGGAATACTCAGGGATTTGCCTTTCTCAGCAGCATTCTTTCTTGTTTTGAGTTCCTTTTCTTGTTCCCAGGCCAGGTTTATATAATCATTGATACGCAGACTCACTCCGGTTGCTATTTATGCCAAGTGTGATGAACTGGTATGTTGAAAATAGGTATCTAACTATGGATATGTTACCCAACCATATTATTGCTGCTAGAATTCTTTCCAGTTGACTGGTTTTTACTTTGTGGCCAGTGAATATAATTCCCAGTCTTCTCCCAGAGTAGAGAAATTCACTGATTAACAACAGACTTAAGAATGAGTTCAAATGTCTTGTGAATAGTGCTTTTGTGTTTTTGAAGCAAAGAATCGCAGTTAAAAAAACGCAACAAAGTTTTCTAGTGATTGAAATAAGTGCAGAACAAGTTGTATTTCACCTTTTAAACCAGCAGAGATATTAGCCTGGTGACCCTGGAAAAACAGCTTTTGGGTCTAAACCAGTGGTAGCTCCAAGTGTAATACTCCAGATCTATTGTAGGTTGTCTGAGCAATCATTCTGTCGGTTTACACTCAAAAAAATGCTGGCACGAGGATTAAACATAGTTTAGATACATAAAAGATAGAACAGAATGTGTAAAATCTGAGGAACCTGGTCTGGTGGGAGGAATCTCTGCCCATGGCAGGGGGACCAGAACTAGATGATCTTTAAGGTCCCTTTTAAACTAAACCATTCTGTGATTCTATGAAAATGCATCTCTAAAAGAAATCCTATAATGGCAATAGCAAATATCTTTCCCATGGCATTAAAAAAAATGATTGTTCAGTGAAGTGGAGAACTGATAAAATATTTATTCAAAGTCCGTTATCTTTGATTTGCATTTAAAGAAATATTCCTAGCTTTCTTTCTGGGCTGTTTTCATTAGGAAGGCTCAGTATTCTGATAGTCAGAGTTTCACATGATCCTTTAATTGTGTCAAAAACTGAGTCAGTAACAGAGATGAAATACAGAGTTCAGTACACTCTGTGGATGCTTCACAAAGACTCAGTTTAATTAAAAAATTAAACACCAAATCTCTTTAACCAAGAACTTCAAAATATTGCTGTGAGGACAGAGGTTAAATCAATTATGAAGTAATGGCGAAAGCTCACGCACTAATAATTTTGGTGGGGGTGGCTATGAGTTGTTAATTGAGGTGCTCTAGTCTGATGGTAGTTTGGATTGCATTTTACTGCCCAGTGGAGTGTATTTCACAGGATCACAGAATTCTTAGGGTTGGAAAGGACCTCTGGAGATCATTTGGTCCAACCCCCCTGCCCAGGCAAGGTCACCCGGAGCAGGTGACACAGGGATGCGCCCAGGTGGGTTTTGAATGTGTCCAGAGAAGGCGCCCCCACGCCCTCCCTGGGCAGCCTGTTCCAGCGCTCTGCCACCCCCAGTGGAAAGTTCTTCATGTTGAGGTATTGCATACCGTAATGTTCATCACTTCATCTCCAGTCCCAAATCCACTGAATAATGTTGCTGCTCACTGAAATATGAGTCCCAGGACTCACTTCTTACAGGAGTGTTAGGGCTTTGGTCTAAGACAGCTCAGTCATAAGTTGTCTAATCATAGAATCATATAATGGTTTGGGTTGGAAGGAACCTTAAACATCATCTCATTCCAACCCTTCTGCCATGGACAGCGACACTTTCCACTAGACCAGGTTGCTCAATGACCTGTCTAACCTGGCCTTGAACACTGCCAGGGATGGGGCATCTGCAGCCTGTTCCAGTGTCTCACCAACCTCACAGTAAAGAATTTCTTCCTAATATCTAATTTAAATTTATCCTCTTTCAGTTTAAAGCCATCACCCTTCCTCTTGTCACTAGAGGCCCTTGTAAAAAGTCCCTCTCCAACTCTCTTGTAGACCCCTTTATGTAGTGTAAGGCTGCTAGAAGGTAGAAATGGCTCCTAGAGCAGAACTGGACCCTGTTCTCCTGACTTTTGTGTCACATCTGCACTTGAAGAAGGAAGTATCTGTATTACGGGGTACTAAGGAGGTACAGCAGCAGAACTCCAAATGTGTATTTTGAACCAGGAGGGAAGATGGAGTACAAGTACCTTCAGTGCTAAGTGACAGATGATCGGGGATTTGTATTGCCGTTTGGATTTAGGTGCTTCAATTTTGCTTAAGTGTCCTACTTTGGGTATGTAAGTCTTTTTGAATCTAGCCCTTAGATAGTAGCAAAGGTCGTCATGAAAGGTTTGAATTACAAAAGTACTAATCTGTAACATAAAAGAGAATTTTAAGTCCTGCCTGAATAGTTCTGCTAGTAATTATGGATGCAATAGCATGTATTTCTAAATTACAAAGGTTAGAGAGTGTGCATCTATTGCTAATGTAAATATCCTTCCTAATGCCACGAAACAATTATTGGAAATTTAATGGTAGGAAACAGGTATCGCACCAGTGCTGTGCTAAGGCTGAGACTTTCATGATAATTTAGTATCCAGAATAATTTAAAAACCATAACTAAACCTGCTTTATTATATATAATAAAATGTATAGATTTTGTGCCTATTTTCATAATCTTACTGTCAGTCTTATTTTACTGTATCTGAAGTAAAAACTCAATTTCTTTAAACTGTGGAATGAAAAAGTAGAGCACAATTTAGTGATTTTTCACCAGCCCCCTCCAGAAGAAGACAGTAAGAATGAGGGATTCATTTTCCAAACTATTTTTTCCAGGCAGATGTGTCCTTATTTATGTGCAGTGTAGTAATTCACTTAGTTCTTACTGAATTGAAAGTTCTAACTGAAGTATCTTGGGTGATACCCTGAACTGAGTGATATCAGCGGGACTACTGACAGAAACAAATCCAGAGCAACATCACATCCAGGATTTAAAGCCTCTCTAACCTGGTCAGTAATGCTACTAAACCCCCTAAATCAGTAGTCAGGCTGTGTAATTGCCATGGTGTGAGAACAGTGTCTGTCAGGAAGACATATGGAAGAGATTATCACACCATTTATGTAAAATTGCACCATCTTGGATGACTTGAGTTCTCACACATGTACTCCTTTCTCACAGCTTCCCCTCATGACCATCGAGACTCCTGCTTGGAATTTTGAGTTTGCAACAGCCTTACAAATGTATCTGGACATGCCCAGGTTCAAGGAGCTCCGTATTTAAACTTTCCTGAATCCGTATTTCAATCCAGGAAATCAAATGGAATCAAATGTCTGTGAAAAGGCCTTGGCCTCCTACACACGTTTTTCTCCACTTGTAGGTGTCATTGTGCTACCTGCTGTACAAAACAAAACAGAAAGATGCTGTGGCTTACCAAGTAGTATTTGGAAGTGTTCCAAGGCAAATTAACAGACCAAGCTCTAACCAGTGCTTGCCCAACCATTAGAAAACTTAGTAAGCTGTGAAAGAATGCAGTTTGCTCTGCAGTTTTCTCCCTATGAAATGTACAGACTAAAACCATTTTTGCAGTCAGTGGAAATTAAGGTCTATCTAAATGTTCTCTGTGGTTGTAGGTATCCTCACAGTGAATGAAAGACTTCTCTCTGCTCTGCTTTTTCCTCCATTTAAGTGAGTGCCAAAAGTAGCGCTGAGCTTGAAGGGAAGAGGACTCAAACATTTATTATATCCTGGCCACCCAGAGGGGGAAAAACATTGGTGTCTACAAATGAAGCAGCATTTGCTTGACCTTTCTGTAAATGAATTCTACTCAATAGGTTGGTTTTTTTACTAGTGAGGATATGTTTTGCCCCAAATCAGATAGTACTTTTCAAAAAGTACTTCCATACTAAACTTACTTAGTAGCTTACAAATTTGTAGTTAAACAAAAGGAAGCAGGGTGAAAAGTACTAAGTATCCTACAGGTTTCGGGTTGCTGTGTAATTGGTACTTTAGTTTTACACGTCCTTGGCTTTTCTCTTTTTATAAGTAACTACCCTGGTCTAGTCAAACCAGACTCTACAGGTTGCTTTTGTGAGCCTTGCGCCATTTATTATCAATGGACTTGCTTTTTATTATTGTGAGCATGCCTCACTCTAACAAGTTACTGTGTCAAGACATACAGCCGAGTTCGTAGTCACCTGTGGCCAGTGCAGCTCGTGGCAGCCTTTGTTAGTTGGGGACATCTGCCTAACTCCTCAGACAGTGAACTCTGGGATGGCTGAACCAAACTTCTCTCTGAAAGATTTAAAGATGTGGTCATAGGTGATGATATTACCACTACCTCTACAGCTGCTTTCGAAGAGTAAGAACAGGAGCAGGGCAAGTGGCTACTTATGAGGCAGCATATTTTTATTTTCAGGATGCTGAGCCTTCCTAGCCACGTTACTTGTGGTACGACTGAAATCTCACGACAAGCAAATACTATAGTTACATGGAGGTTCAGAGTATCAGCGCTCTTAGTCTTGCCTGCTACCACTGGGTCTGCCCCTCACCTTTCCCTGCATACATCCTGTAACAGCAGTCACTTAAATTGTTTGCTTGTTTTTTTGTTTGTTTGGCTTGGGTTTTTTGTGTTCTGTTTGTTTGTTGGCTTTTTTTAGGGGGGTGTATTTTTTTGAAAAATGAAATCAAAACCCCATCCCATTTTGCAGCCATCTGGTTGTTCTCTGCTACACAGTGCAGAACCAATTGCATGGTTCTTGTCAGTGGTTACATTTTTATTGTTATGTAAAAGAAACAGGTCAAGTGTTCTTGCCCATTTTAAATACTTGTAGAAATAATTTATTTTTAAAAAAATAATACATGTTAAAAACCTCAGTATTGTGTAATAGGGTTAGTCATGCTTAACCACACTGTCTGTAGATAGCTGATAAGATATATTTTTTCCTACTCTAGATCATATTCCATGTTTAGGGGGTATGATTTTGTAAACACTTAAGCAGGTGATCTACCTTATACTAAAAAGAAGTCCTGATGGCTGCTGTTGGCCTGGTTACGTGTGAAAAGTTAGGCAAAAGCTTGCAGGATTGGGACACATTTCAGAAAACAAGTAGTCGCTTTTTCTTGTGAAGATATTTTCATGCTCTTTTTCAACAGATTTTATCAGAGAAATATAAATTATTACAGTAGGAACTTCTGGTGTTTTGAGACGAAAAGCAAGTCACTCATAATGTAACCAAGCCATTTTCACAAAGTTGCAAGTGTTGTGGCAGAAATCTGTTTCTAACCAACCTGCAGACGAGTTGAGGCAGTGTTTTACCTATGTTCCGTATGTGGTACTAAGGGCAGTTCTCCCCAGCTTTGTCATTAAATAGCAGATTTGAAGTAAATTTGAAGTATAAGTTGACCGTATTTGAAGCATAAGGGTGATGAAAGTGATGCATTATGTCACTGTAACATATTGACATTATCAATTATGTGTTATTAAACAGCTTAGCTAACTGAATGATTTACCTTGTGTTTAACTGCCTCTTTCAATTAAAAGTAGCAAATGCTGTAGAACTGGGGCACAGTCATAGAAACCATATATTTTCTCCTGTTAACACCAGCACTGCTGACATGCAAGTGATGGGAGTGTTGGCATTTTGCTGCAGGCTCTAATGGGCTAGTTTAAATGGCCTAAAAAAAGTGATTAATGATTAGGAACAGGACTGTTACACAGCTTCACAGCTCTTTTCCTCGGTGCATTTCCATTTGCGTCTTGGGACACTTGGGAGGTGTTATTTGAAAGTAGTCAACACAGGGGCATTTTTCGACTACCATTTGTTTCTATTTCTTAGGTCCCTTTAGTTGTCCAGATATAGTGAGTGTTTCCTTAAAGTTGTAAGCTTCAGTGGTAAAGGAGGATAATCCTCAGACTAGTATGTCTGGTGACCAAAATCTAAAACTGTGGAACTCTGTTGTCATTTCAAACTATCTTTACCATCACTCTGCTTACTCCTGTTTGGTGTATTGTGTTGGAAATAATCTAAAGGTTCCTCTCAGAGTAATTGAAGCACTTCATCAACCAGTACATGATTCTCTTCTGCTATTCACTTGATTTTTGCGGCAAGCAGTAATTTCTACATTAGTACTGCTTGTTTGTAATGGGTAACTGTCCACCCCTAAGCCCTCCCTTTATGTACATGGATACACATCTACATATACATTTGTTACATGTGTTTCTTTGGGAACTGAGATCAATGGACGCTGCTGCAACACTTTAACCCCTCCCACCCCACTTAATAATTAGGTGACATGAGTAGGAAAAAAAAGTAGTTTCAAAAGAAAATTAAAAACAAGGTTGGAAAACCTAGCATCTCACTCTTTTTAATGAACCTTAGGAGTGTGAGGTGTCTAGCAGACGTAATGCATTCTCTTTGCTCTTTTAAGCTAAGGCAATATCAAACACTGGAGTAGTGGGGATTGAACACTCAAGGGGAAGGCACCTTGTACTTTTTGGAAGTTTATTTCACTGTACTGAGATCTTAGAGCTTGTGGCTGAAAGTCAGCACTTGCTCTCAAGTATCATGTTGCAAGAGAAGGAAATAAATTTTCTTAGAACAGGACATTTGTGTAGTATTTTAGTTGCTATCATTTTTTTAGTGATCAAAGCATGAAGTTAAGTCTTAGCTGTGTACAAGTTCAACCAAGTTTCCTGACCAAGAAACTTAAAGAAAAAGTTTATACACTAGTTTGGAGGGCAGAGGCGAAAGAGGATTTAGGTTTAGAGTGCAGAGGTGTTGACTCCAGCAGGTATACTGGAGCCACTCTTTTGCAGAATATAAACGCTGCCCGAGAGATTTGCAGTGTCTGTAGGGGAATAAGTGTGGCTCAAAGGTGAGCACATCACCAAGTTGTCTTGTCCTTAAATGAGATGTTCAAGATAGTATTGTAGCTCATCTTCCTTTTTTTTATGCTATTTTTAGGAAACTAAGGCTGGGGCAGGCATGCCGAAGGCTCCATGTGTGTGTTTGTTCCCTGGCTTTGTAGGACCTTTGACTCAGCTGATCGACTTCAGCCAAGCATATCAGAGAAGGAAGAATCCTAAAAGCGTTATGGTCCAACCTGTTTCTTGAATAAAATGTGTCCAGTTGGAGGGGGAAGCAGCAACTCTGTATGGTAGGGAGTGTGGTCAGAGGGTTTGGTTAAACTGAGCGTTTGGTTGAACTGAGGTTTTTTGAGGTGAGAGAGCGCACACTGGGGAGTGCAGCTGGGGATACCCCCAAGGCTGTGGTGGTGTTTTACATGACAAACAACTACAAACCCCATCTGAGAACAAGCAGGCCTTGATAGCCCTGGTCCTAACACAGCTACTTGTTACTTCTGAGAGATTCTCCTCTTGTTTGTGCAGTATATGAAGGGGGATTTATAGGAGTTTTCGTGTATGAAGGGGGATTTATAGGAGTTTTCGTGTATGCATATCACGGGCCAGAATATGAATAATTGTTGCTACAGGTGTGTAAAGCTGCTTCCCTACTTCCTCGTTGTTTGGACATTTAGCTTATCAGTAGCCACTTGAATGTCTTGATTGGTTTTCTATTTATTTTTTAAAATTTATTTTATTTTATTTTTGCACAGACATCTTCTGTTTGCAGAGCTTGCATTTCCAGTCCTCGGTTGAGTCTGGGGAACATCTGCTTTTCATAGTTTGCAAGTATTACTTATTACCTCAGGCCCCCCAAATCCGGGCAGTGTGGTGACTGTTCCCAGGCCATGCTCAGCCTGCTACTTGTCTTTTGGAAGCACGTGTTGAGGTTCATTACACACATTTATTCTTCAGTTTTCTGCTTGGCTTGGGTTCGCTTCTAACATTCAGTTCTGAAACGATGATGTAAACTATATATATTTTTTTCTTAAGCATCAGTGCAGCACTTTTCCCCCTGTAGTTCATAGCAGTACTGCTTGTGGGCAAGTTTCAAAGGAATCTCATCTCCATATGGTTTTACCCGATAATCCTTTATCCACCATCTTCAGCTCTCATTCCGTTGCTTTCTTGCCTGTGGCTACGTTTCTATCTCTGCATCAATTAGCACAGTGATTTATACAACAAGCAAGCAGTTTAGAGGTAATGGTACACAATTAACATCTCATTCCACCATAAAGGGTATGCTAAATACCCCAGTCACTGCTTTCTCTGCCTGGAATTGAAATAAGTGTTTGTCCTAATTCATATGCTATCTGATGTGAAGTGGGCCTGCTTTGTACGGCACTACACCATTAATCTAATTATAGATAGCTGCAAATGAAGTGCTGTCTGAGCACAGAGACTGAAGAAAATAGCGCTTTTGTCATTTAGCATGACTCTGTGAAGCAAGATCGCACTTTACACGGCAGCTTGGCAAAATGGGAATCTGAATAATATTGCTGCCTGTTGCATCTTTTCTAATTACAACAGCATTGTAAACACAACTGGGCGCTGATATAAATAGAGCTGTAGATACGCTGTCATGTGGGTTGTAGGAGAAAATCCTTAGTGTGCTGTTGTATTAAATGATGCATCCTGATTGACAGCTACCTTGAGACTGCGCTGATGGAGTTGTCAAAGCATTGTGCTAACGCGCTGCTCCGGCGGCGGCAGCTGCGGCCGCTCCCGGCTCCCCGCGCCGCCCGGCCGCCGGCGCGCTCCGACCAGGAGGACATCGCCCGGCTTTCCGTCTGTCCGCTTTCGGCTCTGCCCGCTCAGCCTCCGTCTGAAGCGGAGGGAAGCTGTTTTTTGCATGGCTTTAACCCTTGGTAGGTTTCTCTAGAGTGTTAATTATGTATCACACAAGGAGTGGAAAGTGGGAAATGTGCCTGAATTACAAGTCTAATTAAGTTTCTGCTGCTGGAGTGTACTACGTGGTGGTGAGGCTCCTCTCGTTTTCCTTTCCCTTTTGCTGCTACTAAAGGCTTATGATTTTTGTGACTGTTTTGATATTTTGTTATTTTTTTCGTCAGCTGTCTCTGTAGCAGTTTGAGTGTTTGCTCGTCCATCAGACTAAAAGTGCTGTTCTTTTGGGCAAGTGTTAATGCCAATCCTCACCACCACCCTGTGGAAGCAAATCAGCTCTAGAACTCAGAGCTCGGGGGAAAAAAGCCTCCGTGCTTTGCAAAATGTCATTTATCTCCTTATTCAGTAAGGAATCCTTGACTCTGAAAGAAGGTGGTGCCTGGCATCGTTCTAGTAATATGGAATAAATACATCATTTTCCTGCTTAGATGCTGTGGTGGAAATCTAAGCAAGGGTATGGTCATGTTGTTGACATGTACAATGGTTAATAAAAAAGGCAGCATGCTCATTGTGTTTGGAACTGGAACATTGCTTGGTATTGCTTCCATTGAATACAGAATACTCCGTGCGAATCGATGACGTCAAACCGCAGGTGACAACAGTGAAGTGACTTGAGGCAGGATGCGGATTAGGAATGCTAAAGGGAAATTATGTGACCAGTTAATACATTTCACTGGTTCCAAGCCCGAGACTGTGAGGCTAGTGGAAATAATGAAGACACACAGCAGACAATTTCTCTACTGAAATCTGACCTACGTAAGATTTTCACCCTTCTGACCACAGGAATGACAGATATTTGAAAAACATGGTTGAACATTTGGGTAAAGCATACTGAAAATCCACATCTGGTCAGCAGCCCAAACACTAACGTAAGTAACATATGGGTAGTGATTGCTCTATAAAATCTCCAATGGAGTTTGAACATTTAAAGCTTCTGGGGACATGAGTTTCAAGTGTACAGGGAAGATCATATTCAATAAACTAATGTGAGGTGTAACAGAGAGCAATTTTGAGCATTTCAGTGAAGATTTGCAATATTCTGATGTATATTGTAAGGGAACCATATCTGTGCAAACTACAGAACTTGTTTTTAAGCACAGATGGGGCCAGATATGCCCCGGCCACCTTTTTTGTAGCAGCTAGTCTACTTGTCTACTGACTTGGGGGATCAGTAGGGTATGTACTGACAAAAAAAATCCACAAAACCCAAGGTGTAATTTTCACTGTATTTGCTTTCTTCTTCCCCGTCCCCACCCCGTATTGCTATTATTACACCTTTTTGTGTTCTTATTTTTGACATGGAGATTTGGTTCTAAGAGGTAGTTTTGCATTACATAAACATCCAATTCATTTAGTGGGAGAGGTAGGACAGGATGCTGTTACCCTTAGAAAACTATTAAGTAACATCGCTTCTCCCTACTATAATTTTTGTCAGCTAACTGGTCTCCAGTGGTCTGGTGGAAAAGAAACACCTGTGTTCTATGCCTTCAAAAGATGTATGGCTCCTTTTGGTACTGCTTTATTGACTTTACTTTGGCTGGCAGAATTAGGCTTTGAAACCCTGTGGAGTGGAGCAGTGGCTGGTGACAGCTACTCATCAGCACAGATCTGATGGCTAGCAGATTTCCCTGCTCTCAGAGTCCAC
This sequence comes from Struthidea cinerea, assembly GCA_013397865.1. Classification (NCBI taxonomy): domain Eukaryota; kingdom Metazoa; phylum Chordata; class Aves; order Passeriformes; family Corcoracidae; genus Struthidea; species Struthidea cinerea. The sequence continues at coordinate 385,260 of VZTI01001442.1, read as the reverse complement.
CTGCAATCTATTTATGACTCCAACAAATGTTTCTTCTGGTTTAGGCCAGTGGAAACCTCCTGGTCTCTATTTATAACCCCAACTTAACAGCCTTCCCCAATTTACACCGCCTTCTTTCTCCCATCTCCTCCTCCTCCTGAGGATAAAGGAAGAAAATCAGAACCTCATCCGCACTTGGTTAGTAGCATATCAAAACTTCTGCTTCCTATGTTCAGCATTGTTCTCGCTAAATCAAAGGCATAGCAGCAGTGTTTGTCATGTAATGAAAAAATGTGGTATTTTCTTAATTGTCTTTGTTGTGGCAGCACTAGCAGGCATTGTTTGACATGGTCTTCCAGAGAGTCCTGTGGCTCTCACTGAGCTGCAGGCGGCACCCGGGTTAGGTGAACAGCACCCTGCACCCCCACTCCACAACTCGCCTCCCGGGATAAGTAGCAGCATCACAAAGGGATATTTATGCAGGTATTTAGTGGGGTCCAGCCAGCAGCAGAAATACATCAAAGGTAATCTTAGAGAAGGAACCTTTCTTTGCGGCTTTGTCTTTTTATATTCTGAAAGGTCATTTGTGAACCAACTGTGCCAAAAAAGGCCTTTCCCCAGAAGTTTACTGTTGTTATTTTTTACTTTTTGATTACAGTAACTTGCTTATCCCCCAAACAGACTAAAGAACAATAAACAAATACAAAAGGAAAAGGAACAGCTCATCAATAACAAAGACCTGCGTTCTAAAGCTTTGAGAGTACTGACTCTTACATCTCACTCCAAGCAAAGCAGGAGTCCTGCAGAGAAAGGAATCTAAAAGATATGAAAATTATAAAGATAGTAAAAACAATGTTTGGTAGGGTTATTTTAGCTTGGTGTGGAGAACTGAGCTTTAAAGTGCAGCATACTGAGGTATGTGTTTTTCCCCCACTGCTGATTGTTGTGAAGTGCATAGGGAATTCTGTATTTCAACCCCCGTGAAATACTGTAACCTAGATGAATGCAGAAGGTCTGGCTTTCTCTTCAAGTTTAAGTTTTGAAATTGAGCAGCTCAGCAGTGTTAATGTGGCTTTAAAAACTAAATGGCATCTAAACTTAATCCTTTGAAATCATATCAAAATAGTCTCTTGCAAGAGCCAACAATACAGTCCACAAATATAACTTATTTCTGTGTTCTTCCTTTTTTTCTTTCTTTTTTTTAAAATTTATTTTCAAACTCTGAGTACAAAGAAGACACCAACCCTGGATACTGAAACTGTGCAATTTGGTGTAATTATATTCCCCCCCATAGATTTAATGAAGGACTTTTAAGTACAATTTATCTTTGATAAATAGTCCCTCTACACAGAATGTTTATTAGATTGACAGCAGAATACACTCTGCAAGCTTTTTTTCCTTGCCACTTATGACTCAGATGAATTTTAATAGGAGTAAAAAGCTTTTATTTGCACAGTAATTTCACTTAAGGATCATATCCTTCAGAAACTGGCAGACACTTGTATGTCTTGATTGCAAAACAGACACTCAAGAGTAAAGAAACATGCATAAGATGTTATTATTTGACTTGTCACACTGCTGCAATTCTATTTGCAACTTATGTCGCCAATTCTCCTGTAGGCATCGCCTGCCCTCTCCCTACACACGGAGCGCGTGTCCGTGCACGCGTCTGCTCGCACACGTGCGCCTCGCTCCTGGAAAAAGAACTGCGACGAGCACAGCACACCCAACGCAGTTGCTTGAGCAGGGAGAGAACTAGCTGGGTTTTGGGGTGGAAATTGTGAGTGCCACAGTCTTAATTGCCATGATGATGCCTGCGGGAGGCTTGGAGTTAAAGCTGCTTTCTGCATGCAAAATGGTGCTGGTTTCCCCGTGCCCCGTCAGTTGTCACCGAGGCACATGGCTGGGAATGGGTCCTCAAATCTTTGGGTGCCGCTTACAGCTTCAGGGAATATTTCTGTGGCATTTTATTGCACTTACTGGGGTGTGGTGGCAGGATCGGTTCATGTAACTGTTTGCCTCTATTTCTGGTTAGAAACGAGTATTTTTGAGTGAATGGCTGCACTGTTCATCTCACAAAATGTTGTGTGTCCACACACCGTTTATGGAGGATGATAATCCTCTGTTACGTTTTTTTAATTCGGCTTTGAAAGCTGCATTTGAAAGATGTCACTGCAGAGTTAATCACCTTTTGCATGTATTTCTAAATACCTTGTTCTGCTTCCTACTGAAGCAGAAGGTAGAGTCCCCCTTTACCTTCACCATAAGGATATCGGATTTTTTCTGTCCATGTAAAAATGAAAAGTAAAGACATTTTATTGTTAATAAAACAATAGCTAATTGTTTTGGAGGAAAACATACTGTTCCAAGCAAGGTGTTGAACTTCACATCAGCAAAATGCGCATTTGAATTGTAAATGCCGTCCGTCGAATGCTTATTATTAAAACCTTTGTTTAAATCATTGATGAAGTGCGGCGCTGGCCTTCGCTCGGCGTGCCCTGGCGAGGCGGGAGTGTCACGCAGAGACCTGCTGCCATCTACTGGCTCCGTGCGCTCCCTCCCAGGTGCTCCGGTGCCGTCCGTCCGTCCCTCCGTCCGTCTGTCCGAGGGCAGGGAGCTCGCCAGCTGATGGCAAGTTTTTAAAAACGAAAAGCCTGGGGCCGAAATCACTTTAGGCAACATTTATATGCCTTCAGAAAGGTTTTTTTTTTTTTAAAGGGATGCTCTCACCTGAGGGTCATCAAATTCCCTTCCATTTTTAATTGCCACAAAACATACTAGAGGAAACATTGTTTTCTCAAGATAGGTATCGGCTGCTGAATGGGTTTTATTGCAGATAAAGCATATTCAATACAACAACGTTTGATTGTTCTGCTTATGCATGAAAAATCAGGATTGAAATCGGTTAATAGGTTTTAATTGCAAAATCCAAGCAAATTGCTAACTTCAAACATTAAATACATGGTAAAAAAGAAATGTTTAAAAGGTAAACATAAGATCAGTCATGTCACTCAAAGTCTGGCAGACTCTTCCAAAAGGTCAATTTCCATCATCACTGCACTGGAAAAGAATCCCTCAATATTCTTTATCCACCAAAGATAACGTTCAGCAAGCATAAGGGCATTTTTTGTTTTTAAATTTGCATCTCCCCTCTCTACCCCAATTTTAAAATGAGTCTGACATCTCTTTACTGTACTTGATTCTTTTGTTTTATGTGCACTTTGGTGCAGACTGCGGTTGCATATTTTTCTTTCTACGTCCTGAAAACGAAACTCTGAATAAAGATTTCAAACAGTGTTTTTTAGACACTCCTGTGAAGAACAGCTAACAGATGTATTGCATAAAAACATGCCATAAAATAATGTAGGTTATTGACTGGAATTCACCAAGGTACAGTTTTCTAAAACATTCCTCTTCCTATTCTTTAGTACAAATTGCAAATACTGACGAAGGTTGCTGCAGAGCTGAGCAAGTACATGCCAGAGAAAGCAGCAGAGGACACCTCCAGCATTTTGAGATCTCCCATGCCTGGAACAGTGGTGGCAGTTTCTGTCAAGCCTGGGGACATGGTAAGAAATGTGATCTATATATCTGCATTTTCATTATATATCCCACAGAAATTTCTCTTTGGTGCAACTGAAACTACAGGTCACACAGTTTGGTGTGGGGGGTTTTTTGTTGTTCTGGTTTTGTTTCTTTTTGGTTTTTTAAATCACCTGTAAAATAAAGTGTGCAGAAGGATGTGTGCTCTTTTTAGTTTGAATTATAAAAACTAATAAGGAAAAACAATTCAAATTAAACTGGCTTTAAAAGGAAATTTTTCAGCCTGGTACAAGTCCACAGCAGAAACTCAAAAAGATAGCTTGGTTTTGTATCCCAAATACCTTGAGGGGCAAGACAGGTACAAGGGAGGAAATTGTGTGTAAATTCACATAAATGTGTGTGTGTTTGTGTGTGTGTATATATATACACACACACACACACATATATATATATAAAAATAAAAGCTGTTAGTGCTAGCAGGAGGAGATTGTTGATTTTCTGCCCTGAAGTAATGAAAATATTACTAGGAAAAAAAGGGACACGGGACAGATATTTAAATTTACCCCTTTTTATTTATTTATTTTTTTTTTTAAGAAGCCTTGTGTTACCATTTTGCAAGACACATGAGTTGGGAATTCCGTGCTGGGAATTTCCAGTCTGATGTGGTAGTCTTCTTGTCTTGCAGAAGGAATAAACTTGCCATACAGAAGGGCAGGGGATTATGCTGTTGCTGTCCGGGGGATTTCCAGTGCTCCTTACCTCACCTTGAGTTGGAAACAAATTTTTGTTTTAAAGTTGTGTATAAACACTGACTTGAACTCAGCTTTATATGAAATCCTACCACATTGTATCATATGTTATTTCTAAGGTGGAGGCCCTTGTCTCTCATAACCATTGAAAACAAGGGAGTGATTGCAGACACAGGAATATTTGAATCAGATTGTGCATATTGATTTTAAAGTACTGTTGTCCGTTAAATGATGCCATAAACATGTATGTGGCACTTAGATACAAACAGAAGCTTTAGTCACAGGTTTCTTAATTTTTGGCAATGAAACCTAGATTTTCTTGAAAGATGATTCAGAAAGGGGATCAAGATCTGAAATCCAAAAGCAGCGTTGCACTTATTAGGTGGCAGCCATCGATCATGCTGGCAAAGTGGTATATTTGCTTACATTTTGCTATGATACCACCTTTGGTTTTAAAATATATGGTTGTTTCTGTCTACGTACAGCAAGAACGAAGTCGTCATGTTAATATAAAAGATCTGTAGGTGCCAATGTTTGTAGTAATGAAATAAAGACATTTCAGAGGAAACAGATCTAAGTTAAGCTGATAAAAAATTAGAAATTCTTTTAGCTCCTACACTTAGCTTTCTGGTTTATGATCTATACATGCACACACGGAGTTTAGATACTTTAAAACAAAAGAACAGTATTCAATTAAAATTATTCTTTATGTCATGTCATGGACAGAGGAATCTGCTTTCTCTGTCTAGGCAATACAAGTGGCTGAATGAGGGAGATCGTAAGCAAATACTTTTCTTTTTGTGAAGAATTAAGGGAAACATTTTTAAGTCAAGGATTTTAAGACTTTAAAAATTTGTTTAATATTTATTTTTGAGAAGTTAATTCTAAATCTTACCAGCCTTCTTGCCCTGAAGAATAGTTCTTGCTGTCTTGAAGGAATACAATCAGTGGAGAAGGAGGCCAGAGCCTAAGGGATTTTAAGTAAATAAATAAATGAACCTCCCTCCACAAATCCACAAGTGGTGCTGTGCATCAGAGCACAAGTTGTTAAATAATGTGTGTGAGATTTTTTTTTCTCTTCTCCTCTCCTGCAGCTTTTTGCTGGAGGCACTGAGTGGCAGAGCATTTGAACAGCATAATCTATGTTCTGCTGACCTGAGCTTGTCATTGCTAATTGTGTGGCTTTAATTGCAAAAAACACATTTGCGTTATTGAAAAGGGTTTAACTTAAATCCTTCCTTTTCAGGACTAGTGTCAAAACGTTAAAAAAAGCGAGCCAGCAAGCGAGCGAGGGTAACATCAGCTATCGGCACTGAATAAGCAGTGGGATGGTGGGATTCAGATTACACGTCCTGGCTGTCTGTCAGAAACCAGCTCACCCACTATAGCTGCTGAAGGCATGATGGGCAGGGAACTGCAGCTCCTTGATAAATACAGCTCTTTTTGTTGCACTGCTTGGGAAAAGTCTAATTTCTTTAGTGCGCTGGAGAAATGGGAATTTAAGTAGCTCCTATTCTGTGTGCTTGCCACTGGGTTTGGCAGCTCAAATTTGCACGGTGTGTGAAAACAGCACAGCTGAAAAATGGGAGAACGTTAGGTAGTTGTCCATCCTTCCCCTCAGGTGTTGCTGCTGCTAGCAATAAAGCTGTCTGGTTATAGCTATTCTGAGACTGTTTGCCCTAAGCTGTGAGCTGTGCACTACAGCGTTAGTGCAGCACAATCCCTGTGCTCACGGAGACACTGTCAGAGCGGTCAGTAGCACGGGGAGCTGAGCTGTCATCCCCCTCCTTCAGGTGTAACTTTACAAATGGTGAAGAAGCACCTAGAGAGGGTCATCTCGTCTTTGTCTGACTGGCCGCACTGGCAAACTCGTGTTTATTGCCTACGGTTCAGCTCCAGGGCATCGCGCCTGGTCAGGTAAAGCATATGGCGTTTGTTAGTCCCTCTCCATGTTTCTGTAGCCAAATGAGAAAGCAGTGCTGATCTCTGGGTTAGTTTTCCCCACTCGATGTGTCATTGTTTTTACTTGAAGCATAGTGTTCTCTTTCGGCTGCTGTTGCTGACAAATACTTCGGTCTGATGAAGCCTGATAGAAGATTGCGTGAGCATCCTCTATCCAGCTGGTCTGATAAGCAGTTTTCAATTCATTTTTTGCCAAAAGATATTGCATATGCAAGGAATTTATTTTCTTTTGTCTGTAAGATGATCTGTAGATTTTAGTAACACAGTGGGGAAGTGCTGTTTGTCATTTAGAGAGAAGCAGAACTTGTGATGCTGCCAATTTCTTTAGGTTTTTAGTTACTTTCTACTTTCTTTATTTTCCTTTATGTGATCAGAAGACTGTAATTAGTTGTCACTCAGTTATTCCTGGAAGCACAATGAAGGCACTCAGAAGCAGAAAGCAACATAAACAATGATACAGAAATCTGGCTGACTAGAAAGAAGGTTAATATTATTTAAGGAAAGAAGATTTAAATTTAGTTTACATTCCTCATCATAACACAGTCCCATTAATATAGGAAATATATCCCTTATTGGAGAATGACGGTGTTTGTGTATTTGTTTTTTAAGTAGGTTGTTAATGATTGTGTGCATTAGGATGAAATTTGGTTTTGGGAGAATTACTTTTTAGTTCCTCTTGATGCCATGGGCCAGAGAAACCACTGGACTTCAAGAGTCCAGGCAAGGAACTCAGTCTGTTTCTGCTGACCCTGCTGGCAGCACAAGCCAGCCCTGCTAGCACACAGCAGGATTTTTATGCCAGAGTGTGGAGATGACACTGCACATGGTTCTAATCTCATCCACAGCTACCACAAAGACAGCACCATAAAAACTACTAAAGCTGCACAAAGTCCTTTATTTACTCAGAGGGCAGGACACGGGCGGGCACTTGAAAACATATCTTCTTTGTGTTGAGTTGTTTGGCTTGGTTTTTGTGCATGTAGGATTCTGGGCACTGAAAGTGCAGGAGCGGGGATAGATCTGGATCCTAATGGTTGCACAGGTAAAGCAATGTTGTTGTTCCTAAAGCAAACATACGCAAAGTGTTCCCACTACTGATTCCAACTTTGGTAGTCTGAACCATCCACAGCAACAAAGAAAGATCTTAGCTGTCCTGATTGTCTTGCAGCCTTCGCTATATTTTCACCTGTGAAAATAGTTTTTACTTTTTCAGTTTTCTGCCTGTCAGGAATGCAGAGGTGTTTTTCTTTTAGCTGTATGTTTCTGATAGTCGTTTTTCTTTTTTACTAACATTAGCCAAGACAGGTGACATTACTAAGCCCAGCCTTAGTCAATAAGCTAATGCCTAATACCTGGCAGCCTAAATCACTTTAATGATCCCCCCCCACACATAAATATGTAAAAGGAAAGCACCTCTGGGTAAACACCCCAGTGTTACTGAGTCTTTGTAGGACACAGCCAAAAGAAGAGAACAATTACTTATTTTCACTGAAGTTTCTAAATTTCCTCTCTTTCCAGTAGTTTGAGTACTCCAGGTTTTGGAAGTTATCACCATTCAAGCAATTTTTTAAATGTACTTTCCTCATATGAAAATTCCTTATGATTTCAGATTGATGCTAGTATAGCTGTGGGCATTAATACTGCATGGTGATACAGGATGAATTTTTTCCTAGCAAAATGTCAGCTGTTAAATGTAGATGTTAATTGTCTCAGTAATTTCAAAATTGGGTAACTTGAAGGCTGCTTTTTTAGTTGTATAACTTATAAAAGACATTACTGTGTTTCCACCTTTTAAAAGTAATTAAATAAAAAGTTTTAAACTGCATTCCTCTTTCAGTTCAGTTGCGTGCATTTTATTTCAATTTCTCTTGTTATGCTTTAGAAGAATTTTTATAAAAAAATCTTTATTCACGATTTTCCATCTCACAAGCCTTGGGAAGTTTTTGCTATGGGAAAAGATGTTTTGCTTGACCTCTACTGCTGAAATGCTCACTACCAAAACAAAACAGCTTTCTAAATTCTGTTTGTCACTACTTCATTCATTCTTGTGAAAGAAAAGGTGAAGTTCTAAATTAACTTGTTGCCATCAGGCAGTTGTGTGTTGTTTAAAGTTGTATTTGCCACTAAGACCTCAAAATCTTAAAAAAAAAGTCTCTTTTTTAATCTCATACTAATTGGCATTTATAGCAGAGAAACAGCATCCAGGTTAAAACCGTAAAAATGTATTTGCTTAAGTTTCACATTCTATTTGGATGAATATGGTATCAATAATTTAGGAAAATATTATTTAATTCAAACAGTACTTTTCTCTTGTGTGTGAACCTTTTTTTCTTATAGTTGTCTTTCCTTTTTCTTTCCCTTTCCCTTCTTTCCTGGCTCCTGTTCTTCAGAGCAAATAAAAACTCCACTTGTCAGTTGAAGGGAATTTGCAAACTTGACAAAATATGGTCACAAACCTCACGTAGTTTTTATGATTCTATGTATTTGACAATTTTCTTGGGGTGTATTTTTTGGGGGAAAAAACCCTGTCGGTAAACAGGAAGTGAAAACTTTTTCACAGTTGTATAATTTCAAGAGTAAAAGTATTAAAATATTTCACCATTCTTATTACATGGGGCCACAAGTAATAATTGTGGTTTGAAAAAAATTAATTATAATAATAGTTCATAATGTATTTATGTATTTTTTTATATTTGACTTGAAAAAAATTTTTACTACATATTTTATGCAATTGCACAGTCTGAGATTTGTGTTCGAGTATGGTGTAATTAAGAAGGAAATCCTATTTTGATGATCAATTAGAAATAGTTAATATTATTAGAGTTTCCTCCTAGGGGAAAAAATGTTGCCAATCCTTTGAGATGAATTCATACAATGTTTTTATTATTATTTTGGTGTGCTTTGCCTTTTCAAGTAATAAACAACATTTTAGGTGTTACTAAAAAAGTTGACTGCTACATATTGGGCCGAGTTAGCAGAAGAATAGCCCCAGAAGTGCTCTGCCTGCATATCACTTCCCCAGCACCCTGGGATGGCAGAGGCAGTTGGGGCAGTGTGTTTTGGATAAGTGGGAGTGCAATGACCAGTGCTGATTGCTGTCAGGGGGACATCAGTGACCTTTAGTCAGAGGTCAGAAGATGTGGGATGTGCTGTGTTCAGATTCATTCGTTAAAGGAGTGTAGCAAAAAAAGTTTAGTAATGATTTGTCAAGTACTATTAATTGCTGCTAATTATATTTGCAATTCTGTAGCTCTGGTTTCAAAGTTAATTTGGAAAGAAGAGAAAACTTGTACTAATTATTTTACATGGTAATGGACAATGCCAAGGAATTGCAATTGTTGCTCTTCCAATTCCTCTTGATTTGTTCTCTTGTTGGGTGCTGGCTGCCAGATTGCCAACAAGTCAGAGAGAAAAAAATATGGGAAGGGAACGATTCTAGCATGGACTAAGTTTAAACAACAAATAAACAAATGAAATTCCCAGTATCTTCATAAATAGTGAATGCATACTTAATTCACTATTCAGTGGCTTTGCACGAGCATAAACAAGTTGCATGTTTGCAAATATTTTGCAGAGGGCTACAAGAGAGGATAGCAACTCTCTTTCATATGGCACTGTCTTGCATCGTCCCTTTTTACTTACAAGGCTCGGTAGGGACTTAAGCTGCAGCATAGAGGAAATTGTGAGTGATGTTTACTGGTGTCTTCCCAAAGATGAGAAAGGAGATACCAATAAAATACAACTCTCACTTCACTTTTAACCAAATCTAAGCTTATATTTGTTTAGGGCTGTCATTACTTTTTTCCACTTCAGCTCTAAGAGCCTTAAAAATGTTACGCATCAGAGCACCTGTGTTCTAAATATAATGGTTTTAAAATGTAATTGAGGGATTTTCACTTTTGTAGGCAAATCAGCAGGGTTGATATTGATCCGTCTTTTTAGGGAGCCACAGTGCACCAGAAGGTGATACTGTAGAGGGCCCCGTAAACCCTCAGAGCCTTCTGTCTAATTTGGCAGAAAAACACAGAATGTCGGACAACAAAAGAGCGATCCGATTCCGTAAGAAATCTTCATCCCTCCCACCTCCTTTTCACAAGATAAAAAAAAGAGACTTAATTTTTTCAGCTGCACACAATGATTTGGTGCTCACTCTTGCATTGAAACAGTTGCTGTCAAAACAGGCAGGAAACAGTTTTCTTTTAATTGCTGAAATCATTCGGAAGTGCTTCATGCACGGCTTCTATACAGCAGATGCTGTGCATTAATTGGCCTGTGTAGGGCTGACCCAGGGTTCCTTGCAGCGGGCCCAATTTTAGGCAGAGGGTTTAAATAGCTTATTTCTTATTTTGTATAACCTGGCGTACATTATGAGCGTGCCTGCACGTGGGGTATTTCATGGTCTGCAGTTTCTAATGTCATGTGGGTTTCAAAACCTGTGCTTCTCTGGTAATGTACTAGCAGCAGGTAAGCTCTAAATACCATCCATCAGGAGCTAATTTTTTATCCAGATACTCCAATGACTGATGAACCTGTCTTTTGTATGAATGTTCAGCACAGGAGAAAGCCATATGCCCCTGGCACTGGTTCCTATGCATTCTTTACAGTTCGTAGGGAGGAGATTAAGGAAAAAACAAACCCTCACATTTACATGTCTTTCATTTATTTAGCAGTTAGCACTTTCTAAAATAGCTCCTTTTTTTTTTTTTTTTTTTTTTTTTTTTACTGCAAATAGGGANTTTTTTTTTTTCTTTCTTTAACAGCAAAAGGAGATTTAGGTCTTTTAAAGCAATCTGACTACCACTACTCATTTTCTTTATCAGGAATATTACTGCACACCCTTAATAGGGAACCTTGTTTTGCTACTCCCCGTCTGTTCAAAACAGACCTTAGCCCATTAGAAGGTCCTCCCTTGTGTGGGAAGACCACAGCTGTTACTGTAAATCTCATCCAGTAACTGTATCACCCCCATTTTGTGGCTCTGAAGGATGAAATTGAGAAATGGAATACTGTGCAGTCATCCTTTACATCTCCAATTTTAGGCTTTTGCACATCATTTTCATGCTTTTATTCCAAATCAAACAACATTAGTGAGCAACACCACTCTGTGCTAAATGCCTGGTGTCTAAGCAGCTCCTATGATCTTTGTTTTTGAAGGATTTAGGATTGGGAGGCAAGTTGGGGTTTTGTTGATGGTGGGTTTTTTTAATTTTTTTTTTTAATTCACTCTTTTCTCTCCCTTCTTCCCCACCAAATCTCTCCCTGTCCCCAGAATTTGTCAGAAGTAGAAATCCAGATGGTAGTGAGGTGCCTAAGATGGAGGATGCTCTGTTATGCCTCCACAGAGGAAGTGGGAGCTCAGCACAGCTTACAAACACAACTTTAAAAAGGCTTCTGTTTCTTTAAATCCTTCTGAATGAAGTGGATCTAACTTCTTGTGAAGGATATTGGGGGCTTTAATCAGAAATAAGAAGTGGTTTAAATCATTAGCACAACAAAGCAAACTATAAGCTTGAAGATAAAAGTCTCAGGGGAAAGAGTCCTCTGAAAATAAATGGGACTTGATAGATTTCCATATCATTTATAACTTCCCTTAATTACACTTGGAAGACTTGCCAGTAAAACTGGAAAATTGGCAGCCTATATCCATTATAGTAATTTTGCCGACCATGGCAAGCAGCTGGCTTTACTGGATTTTATTTCCCATCACTCACAATTAATCATCAGCTGGAGATGTCTGAAACTCCTCAAAACGTAGCAATACTGTGTGACATTCAGGCCTCCTTAAAATGCTGAAATCTGCTGAGTAAATGGGCTGAGTTCCCCTTCCAGCGAACTCATTTTGGTGCGAGGCAGGCTGCCGGTTAATGAGTGCCACTTCGATAATCGGATGCGAATGTGAACCCTGACCTCATGTCAAAGGAGAGGACGCAGCAAGCTGGATAAAAGATCGGTGATTCAGATCTGCAAACTTTACACCAATTAGACAGAGAGCGGGGAAATACATCAGTGCCCATTGGGTTTATCAGAAAGACTTGTGGGGCTTGTGACCATTTTGTAAGCCTAAGATGGGAGACGTCCTGTCACAATCATTAAGTTTTTATCCGATGACGCACAAAAGTCTGCCGAAAGTGTACCATATTCGCAAAGGTCCCGTGGTAGCAATGCCCTCGGGTGTGCGCTGTCTTTTCGTGCTTCTGAGCTTTAAAGAGCCCTATCTCTGAGCGTGGACAGGCTTTATGGCCCTCATGTAGGTGCAATGAGAGCGGGTCGGCGTTGCTGCTCCTCACATTCTCCTTCCACCCTGTGGCGTGAGTATGCTTGGTTGGGAAATGACCGGAGACAGTTCCCTGTCCTGTGTGTAACCTTTCGGCCAGCGAAGAGAACAACCGCCGTGCAGTCCCTGAGTTACGCAGACAGCACCGTTGACTGCTCCCAAATTCACGTTACAGTTGTTAGCAGCATCAAGATGTTAAGTACCCTCCTCTTCAAAGATCTTTTTTCTTCTCTTTTTTTCTTTCTCTTTTCTGTTTCCTTTTTCCTTTTCACTCTGTGGAGAACAAAACTGAACTGCTACTTTGAACTGCACCATGCAGAAATAAACTGCCAGAATACAGACTGCAGGTCTAGCAGTTAATCACTCATTTATTTTGATATACCAAGCAGTGTAAAGGTTCATTTGTCTGTAGTGTAACTCTGTGAAAAAGATACCTGAGATTAATGTCTTTTAAGAAAAGGAGCCCTTGTACTTACTTGGTTCAAATAAATGAGATTTGTTGTTTGATTTTAGTTGCCTGTTTTGACAGATTTGGGTCATCACTGAGACCTCTCTAAATGGAAATGTAAAGATGGTGGTTTTCACTGGTTTACCATCCACTGAAAGAAATAAATTATACAGTGAAAATGCAGCATTAAAAATGGGCCAGATAAATCCTTAAATAAGTTAGACAGCAAGAAGTTGTACACATCTCTGCAGTTTTCATTTGCAGGCTAAATAACAGGCAAAAGGATATGTGCAATTATAGAATGAAAGAAATTGGACAATGCCCAACAGACTGAAAAAGAGGAAAGAGAGATACAAGTGCCTAATTTTAGGATTTGTCGCTTTTCCACACAATGAGTGGAGCTGTAAAGGTTTAACATAAGAACAGTAATTAAACTTCTGTGCTCAAGTGACACTTGCGCCAAGATAATTTTCAACAAATTGCACATCATGAGAGGTACTGACACGGCATTTTCACGCGTGGTACCTGCTGAAAGTGCCTCCTTCCTTTCAAATTAGTAAGACTAGATGTTAACTGGATACTTCAACTATAAATTGTGTGGGTTGAGGGGCTTATTTCCTTCCCAGGCACTGCTCCCTTTGTCATCAACCCAGCAGGTATAATATAAAACACAAAAACTTTATTTTTGAGAAAGAGGGGAAATGGAGAAGAAATTCAGATTAAGGGATATTTCCATCCCACAATCACTAATACTTCCTGGCATTTTAGCACTATAGATCTACTGAGACAATTCTATACTTTTCCTGTAGATGTGTTTCCAGAACTCTGTTTGGATAATTGCTAACTGGTTCATTTGCACACCATCCTCCTGATGAAGCCATGTTACAGTTACACGTAATAGCTCAAGGAAAGAGTTTCTTGTGGCCTTGTAATTAGGCCACTGAATTCAGATCGGTCCTCCTTAGCATCTCAATCTTCAGCAACCTCTAGAGGCCTGTGTTCTTGGCTCTCTGATAGCCGAGCTTAACCAGAGGGTGGCAAAGTTGTTTCTGAAACGCGTATTTTAATAATAGCATTATTAAAACGAAACCCTTTTCCAATAAACTTTCTTGCCTGTTTTTTTTCCTTCTTTTTGAATCCAAAGTAGATATTCATTGCTTCCTCTTAACCTCAGAAATACGTGGAAAGTTCAGAGCAGATGAAGAAGAAAAGCAATGAGGTAGGGAGAAGGAGAGAAGAAGAAAGGAAGGGAAGAGTGAGCTGCTGGGGCAAGGCTAAGGGCAGAGCAGCAGGTGTGTAAGGAAGGAGACAAAAGACAGGGAAAGGGAATAGAGGGGAAATAACTGGGGACAAAGAACAAGTCTTTGATACTATTCACTGAATTGGACACCTGCTAATGACTTAAATGCTTGCCTGAAGCTCAGGATGGAATTTCTGCAGGTGAAGTGCTGGGTTTTGGTTATTCTCTGTATCCAGTTAGTACACCATATTCCCATAGCAAATGCTTTCCATACTTACCCTCTAAAACCTGTCATACTGTTGTTGCCAGTCTGTTGGAGAAAGGGTGTGTAAGCACCTTTTAATGTAATATTTTTTGTTTTGTTTTGCTCAGAATCCATAGGCAGACATAAGTGCTTTTCAGTCAGTTAGTGAAAAAATAGCTTTACTTAAATCTTTGGAATGTTATGAAGAAGGCAATGTGCATTTGATCTCTGACTTCACATCTGTCTGTTAATATATATAATATTCCTCCAAAGTGGTACACACTTGTCCTTAAATAGGTGTTATTCATTTTACATCTAATTAGAGAAATATATCTATGTGTATATATGTGTGTACATAAACAAACATTTTGTTGGCACTGGCACTGGCACATGTAACGGTGCACAAACCAGATTTCTGCAGGTTTCAGATTACCCTCTTTAATGAAACTTGGACATCAGAGTGAAAGCATCCCAAACTTGCTGGGATAATGAGGGAATAGCAGACTCCATCTGCAAAAGTGCCCATGAAAAGACTTGCAGTGGGCACTCGGAACCAGGCATCCCATAGGAGTGTGGAGGTCCTAAATCCTGGCATGTAGGGCCTGGCACCCTTCCCTCTCTGGCAAACATCGTCTTTGTGGGATGACCAGCTGAGCGCTGGGTTACACCGAGTAAATTCCCAATCCCCTATCTTGCCCCTCATGTTTAGGCAGCCCCCCCAACCACTGTCAAGCCTTGAGTGGCATTTTCCTCTGTGCAAGGTGGCCCAAGACACTGGAGGGAGGATCTGACTGGGAGGCACAGGGAGCCCAGCAGAGCAGCCCAGTGGGTTCCTGGTGACCTTGAGCTGGCACATGCCTGCTAGCAGGACACAAAGTAGCAGAAAGAAGAAACCTCAGTGTTTCCTTCTAAGAGCTCTGAGCTGTGGTGAAAAGTGATGGGTTTGTCTCCGTGGTGCTTCCCCTGTGGATGAGAGCTGGTGGCTCCTCATCGATGTGCTCCTTTTTGTCAGTCCAAAGTCATCAGATGCCATCAAATGCTGCCATGTGCAGAGGTGTGACATTCTCCTCAGTAACAGCCCACTGGGTATTGCTGGACCTTCCAGCCCAAGCTCCCCCGGACACCTGCCAAGAAACTTCTGGCTTCTGAATCAGTATCAGTATCTGTGGGCCCTGCGCCAGGGAAGCAAAGCAAAAGTTCCCCAACCAAAAATGCACAAATTAAATTTTGCTCTGCATTTAATTGATGTTGAACTGTGGTGGTGTGAACTGTGGAATGTGAACTGTAGAAGTTGGAGCTGAAAGGGTGTGATGGGAGAGGAGCCTTTCAGGTTTGCCTGGAGTGATAGCTTCAAGCAGGTGATTTTTTTTCTCTATTTTGTTGGCAGTTTTGTGATTGTCACTTCTGTTTCGACTGTGTAACTGGCTGACTTGGGTCATGAAAGTCTTTGTAGCATTTAATGAAATAATCCTTTTATTTTCCGTAAGAATCATCACACTTGGAACATTTCAAATCCTCTATCCTCATTTTGTACTGCTTGAATTTCACCAGGTTTCGGAAGGTCAAGAGATTTGTGTAATTGAAGCAATGAAAATGCAGAACAGTATGATTGCTGCTAAAACAGGCAAGGTAAGCTATCTTAGGTCACTTAAAACCATATGCAACTTGTCAAACAGGATAGAATTTAAAAAGAAAAGAAGGAGGATTCTGGTTGTTAAGGAATTAAGTCTGATTGTTGTAAGTCTTTCAAAGTGAGGTGTCTTTAATTTTGTAACATTTGCATCTGCTGTGAATGCTGTTAAGTAGTTCCGAGCCTTAGATAGCACAGCAGGAAATAGTTTTACTGGCTTCGGAAATTCATATAACTCTCTTTCTCCTAAATGATTTGTTTTCTGCGATGTTACAATGCCAAGTTGAATTGAAAGGTGTTGCGCACCATTTCTCCAAGTTTCATCTTTCCAGAGAGTAACTGAAGAGGAGAGAACTCTTTGCCAGTTAATTATTTAATGGCAAATAATTTAACATTAAAAAAACCCACCCAGAACAAGGCATAGAAAGTGCTTTTGCAGGAGGGAGAAAACAGCAATTTTTTATTATTGTGACTGTTAAATATCAAGCCTAGATCTGCACATTTGTTAAGCTTTGCAAGGCTGTGCATTGTGCTATCTTGCTTCTGAGGGATCAGCGTTGCAGCCCTGGAGCTGGGACTTTCCTGCAGTGTAGGATGTGCCAAAACCAGCACTCTGGGCAGGGAACTGGTTAAGCTTATGTGACAAGGGCATGCCCTAAACCCCCAGCTGGTCTGGGGACTGTCAGACCTCAAGTTGGGACTTCAGAGCATCCGTGTGCCAGATTAGAATTCACAGCCTGAAACCATCACCTGGACCTGGGGCCCTGGATTTGGATTATATATTCTCCTCTATTGCATATTTCCTAACCTGCCGTAGCCCATCTCTGCCTGGGGTCAAGCCCCTCTGCTCTCTCTGAAGCACAAACCCCAGGGCAGGACCCTTCAGCCCACACGGAGGCAGCAGGGAGCTTGACTCTGCGGGCAGGGACGGGGTTTGCCACTGGCAAGGTTTGCAGAGATCTCAGGATGGCTCTCAATGCCAAGGACTGTTTGTGTGTTTACAAGAAAGGCTTATTTGGCGCAGCTCTAAAATTGCCACCAAGGCTGGGTCCCAGGACTTGCCTCTTCCAGTGCATCCAGTGCAAAATTGGGTCTCAAGAGAAAAAATACTGAGAGAAGGAGTATGTTCCTTTTCCTTTTGCTCTGACATTGCCATTTTATTATTTCATGCATTAATTTCTATATAATTTATTTTCTCACTTGATTAATATTTCCAAGCATTTAGTTTTTCATCAGTGCTTGTTTAGCCCCTCATTGCTGCTCTTTGCATCCACTGGTTTTAACTAGTGAGTATTTATAATTAAAATGCCATTCCCTCTCCCACCCACCCCATTTATTTTTCACTTTAACCTTCCCTTTCCCACCAAGGTGTTCTGCAATCCATGGGCCTGTTCCTTATAATCCTGCTTGTACTTCTCCCAGTAATAAATGTTTCCCACTAACTCAGTAGAGATGCCACATAAAACCTGTGTTTGGTTTATTAATCCTGCAAGGTAGGATGTGAAAGGTGCACAGGCCATTCAGAGGGCCTCGTGTGCGCCTTGTAATGTCCCCTTGGTGTGCCCATTTTAATAGCAAGCACATTATTTGACCTTTAGAATGTTAAGAATTTGAATAAGCACAAAAGTTTTGGGCTGTGTAGAAATGAAGCTGCTAAACAGAATTCATCCTGTTCTGCAGTGCAAAGTCATGGGTCTGAGTGCTAAAATAACTTGGCCTCTCCACAGGAATGGGATGTTTGGCACAGGCTGTTAGTCCATGTTTTGATGCTTTGAAACTCAGTTCATTTGTCTTCAGCTGGAAGACGTTCCCATTTTCATTCCTGACTTGAATTCCTTTTCTGTATCAAACCCCATCTTCCTGTTTGTAATTGTGAGAAAAGTGGCTTGTTTTTATCTATTTTGAGTTTACTCCAGCTGCAGGTGGTTTAAAAATGAGAGAAAGCTGGAGAGGAACTGGCGAGCCTCCTGTCTTCTACAGGACAGCTGCGCCTGGGTCAGCACAAGGAGCCGGCCCTGCTGCACGGCAGAAATCACTGGGGAGTTTGAAACACTGGTTAGCTCCGATGTTTGCTGAACCTTGGCTTTGTAGAAAAAGAAAAGCAAGGGGTAGAATGTTTTTCACACTGCTTTCATCTCCTAGAAGATTGAGGCTCAGCAAGTGGGTAGGCTGCCCAGCTACTGATTTAGAAATAAAGCCCTTGTTCGTACGTATCACACTGTCTTTGCCCGTGCTCAGCATCATTTCTGGAGCAGTGCTGTGGGTGTGCCTGGCTACAGAGCCAGAGATCTGCTTACAGCTCACATGGCTTTGGACTGTCAAACGTGGATGTGGGCAATAGTGTGTCCATCATAGCCTGCTACTTGGGGTATGCTGTGCATTTCCTTCAGGATCCCAGGGTAGTGTTTGGATGATTAAAAGGAGAAATCTGCTGGGCAAGGATTTGGGCATGTCAGTGTGAGCTCTGAATTAATACTGGAAGCAAACTCTACACAGCTTCAAAAATTTTTTGTTGCTTCATGTGCTGAAAGGGAATTCAAACATGTTGCAGACTTATAGAGGAAATGAGGGACTGGTCTAAGATGTTCGTGTTTTAAAACTCAGGAATCTGCATGCGAGTAATGTAATTCATCTACAGATGTAGTTGCACTTATTTGACAGTGGTAGCCCTTTGCCAAATTCAGTTATGTTAAAGGATTCCAATTTAGATTTGAATCATCTATCCCAACCATCTGGAGATTGAGAGAAACCCACTTCATGGCTGCAGTTCCAAAATTCAGCTATATTTAAGAACTGTAATGAAAGAAATGGTGGAATATTTCACTGCAATGCCCCAACACGAGTATTGAAGAGTCAGCCTGTCCTCTGATTTAAAACAAACAGCAGTGCAACCAGGTAGAAAAAGGTGCTTTTTAATTTTAAAAGGTGGCATCTCTATCCAACATTCAGGTCTTCAAGCACCTCTTGTTGCAAGCAAACCAACTAATGGTAGGTGCCTGAATACCCTGTTGGGTTGGGCACCATTTATCAAGCACCGGTACTCAAAACCCAGCTGGGCTCTGAGCAGTGGAGGTCGAGCACTCAGCCTCTTGAGGCCCTTGCAGCGCAGGTGGATCTGTGTCCCTGGGGTGTCCTCATGCTGCACAGCGGCCATCACCCCGTGCATGCAGACGCAGCGCTCTGTGCAATACGAGCCACGTCAGCCAAGCCATTTATTTCACCAGCCTGTCGAGGAAGGGTTTAAATTCTGCTGTTTCTGTACCCTAGGTGAAAGCTGTGCACTGCAAAGCTGGTGACACCGTTGGAGAAGAAGATCTGCTGGTGGAACTGGAATGAAAGGTTGCCTCCACACTGTTGAATTAACTAAGCCTTTATTATTTTTATCTGTAAAGTAACATTAAGACAATTCGACACAGAAAATGGACAGTACTATGCACAAGATTTTATACAGGCATATTTACTGTATCAGTGGTTAAGACAGCAAACACAGATGTTAAATCTTGGCAACAGATCCCAGATTTTTACTTCCAGAAATACTTGTACATAACCTTTGTAATGCTTTGATTTTTCAGGATCAAATAAAATCAATAAAATACCATTTCTGCTTTGAAACAGGAAAAGCCTCTTTTTTTAAAAAAAGAAAACACAGCAAAAGCCCAAATCTGATTTGTCTTCTTCACAGCAATGTCCCCGGTTTGAGGCCCCAACCAGGCTGTACAGAATGGCTGGCAAGAATGAAAAATTAACCACTGAGCAAACTGAGCAGTTCTCCTTTACTCTGTATAAGTGCTGCACAAGTACCACCAATGGCTTAAATTCTGATCAGATTTATTTTGAATTAGGATATATATTTATTGAATTATTATTTGATAACTAATAATAAATTATTATAGAATTATTTATTATATGTTTAAAATACTTATATATTACTATATTTTGAATTATTTGTATCGATTAGATTTAAATTACAGGTTAGAGGCTTTATTTTGCTAGTGCAGACATTTGTCATGTATTTTCATTTAAAGTTGTAAGGGAATTGTCTTTTTTATTCAAACTCCATACTCAATTTCCCCACCCTCATCTTCGTGATGCTGGTTACTGGATGCAAGTCTTTACAGAAGGAGCTGGCACTGTTCTCAGATCTCTTCAGCTGCCCCAAGGTACTGCTAAGAGCACGTATTATCCCTCAGACTAGGCGTCCTCTCATTTTCTTGCCTAGGATGTGCAGAGTCCTGCTACTTCCCAGAATGAAACCTGTGGCCAGAGGTGCCTGGGCCCTTTCCTGGAAGGTGAAGGATGAAGACAGTCTGTGACAGGGCTGGTGACTCATGCTCAACCAGAAACGTTTGATTCTGCTTGAAGCTTCTGACGGAAGAGGCATTCTTCATGTTATCGAGACACTGCTAATTAACTACATCACATGGCCAACAGGGAATGTAGCACAGGGATCTGCTTTGGAAATTAGCTTACAAAGCTCATCAAGATGAGTAAGGAGAGTGTTTGAATAGTACCTGCCTTCTGGGAAAATTAATGCTTTTGCAGTTGGAGAAACTGAGGCAGACACCCTGCAGCTCTGTTTACAAGTCTTACTGCCATCTTGCCCCTTCCCAAAGCAGCACAGTTCAGTCTCTGCAGGTTGCCCTAAACAGACAAGTATTGTAAAGAGACACAAGTATTCTACTGTCAAGTTACTTGTTTTGCTTGTTGCAGCAACATAAAAGCTTTTCTAAATGAGCTGCAGCAGTGCCTACTACTGCTAAAGTTTAGGCTGATTCCCTACCCCGGAACTCCTCTGGCCATCACAGGGCTACTGGCAGTGACGCAAAAGTACAATATTGTTCTTAATTGTATCCTTGCTGCATTTGATGGTACCTTGGCTCAGTGCATGGCATACAATGTCTGCCCCCATCCCTGTGGCAGCTTTGGCTACTGTACAATCTATCTGTACCAAACACTGCAGCTGAAGGAAAATATAAGGCACAAGAGTGTAACAGCAGAAAGCCACGATTTTCCCAGATTGTACAGAAACCAGCACAGTTGGTTGGGTCAGGGGGACAACAGTCTTCTTTACATATTTTTTTTCCCAATTTAAATGTTGCAATAATCACCATACAGGTCCTTTGCATATTTTTATAATGTATATAAAATCTTTTCCCCCAGTAGGAAACTCAGTTTGCATATGGTTGCAAGTTCTGCATTAAAA
Source organism: Struthidea cinerea (assembly GCA_013397865.1). Classification (NCBI taxonomy): domain Eukaryota; kingdom Metazoa; phylum Chordata; class Aves; order Passeriformes; family Corcoracidae; genus Struthidea; species Struthidea cinerea. The sequence continues at coordinate 363,988 of VZTI01001442.1, read as the reverse complement.
GTGCTTGGCAAAAAGTCACCTTGACAGTAAGTGCTCACAATGGCTCCAGTGTCGGTTTGCTTTTCCTGGTCCCCAACATCCCCCACATCCCCCATAACACACACACAGACACACAGACACACACACCCCCAAATCCTACAGTCACTCAATGAACAGAAATGAAACTCAAAGTGCTTAGAATGTTAAATTAAAAATACAATTTAAAATGTAACTCTTATATTCTCTCAATATTTCTTGACAGTGCCTTGTAAAACTAAACATTGTTTAAAAATACATCTTTCCAGTTCAGAAAAACACCCATTGCAATGCAGAGTAAGAATACACTTCACATTTTCTCCAGCAATTTCCTATTTGTCTAGAAGCACCGAGTTACCTATACGGTCAGCTTTCCCTGTTTACATGCAGTAGCCTACTGAACACCATTACAAGTCAATATTCAATATGAGTTGTGCTTTATTTTGCAGACATTTAAATCAGTTTCAGATATTAGTGAAAGAAAATTTGTCAATTCAGGGAAAACAAACTAATCTGTTCCTCTGCCTTTCGCTGACCTCCATTATGCACCAAGGCAAAGGGGGAAATAGAGGAAATAATTAGACCCCAGACCCGATGTGCCCATACAGTTACTTTACACCTGGTGCAAACCCAGTTACTTGCAGCTGGCTGGGGGAGCCAGGAGGACACTGACTGCCTGGGGAGGAGTCTGCAGCTCTGGGCCTACAGGACTTCAACGCTAGCGCCAAGGCTCCTGGGTTGGGAAGGTTACAAGAGATCCTGCATTTTAACAGAAAGGTATTACAGCTTTCCTGGAAAGGTTACCGAGCAACACCTGCTTAGCACTACGTCTTCGGCCAGGCTGCGTCACCTCCCGTTTCTATTCCCGGCTTTCCCGTAGGATGTAGGAGAGGCCGTGCTTCCCTGAGGAGTCGTAACTGTCATAGTAGGGGAGCCCAACCCACTCGGGCGGGTACGTGGCCGTGCTGTACACGAAGCACTCCAGGACACCGTCGGCTGCTGCCCGCGCCTCGCCCGTGCCGCCCTTCCCTTCCCACTCCACCACTTGGATTCTCATCAGGGTGCGCTGGTACATGTCTGGGCAGCCTTCAAACTCATCCAGGAACTGCAGCATCTGCTCATCGACGGAGTAAATCTCCCCAGCAACGTGGTGGCCTGTCCCTGGGATGTTCAGCATGTAAGGAATATTGTATTTCCCTGCAATCACCAGCGGGTACTTCTCCACCGTGTGGCCCCTTCCTTGGAATTTCGCTAGCCCTTTGGCTGTGTTGATCATGTGCTTGTAGTTGGGCTGGCCCTTCTTGAGCGTGCCGTAGACAAAGACACGGGCCATCGTACTTCCAAAAGCAGCTGAAAGACAAAGAGGCACGTTACCCATGGGGCCAGTGCCCTGGAGAACCACAGCCCTGCCAAGGCACCTCTTACACAAAAGGCTGTTCGGGCACATGCAAAAGCAGTCTCGTAGTCCTACACCACATTTAAGTATCATACTCAATTCAAGTATCTTGAAACTTTTCAGACAAAAACTGTATCAGTGAAAAACAGACACCAGGAGAAAGTCAGCCTTTTGCAGTTCTTTGCTGTAACCAAATTACATTCTCTAAGGAATCTCCAACATCAGCCATCCCTGGCCCTCAGGAAAAACTCTAAATCTTTCTTAAAGAATTTTTCTCACCATTATGGGAGCTGTAGTGTCGTGCTCAGTGACACCCCAAAAGCAAGTGTACCCTGGTGTTGAGTCATCTCATGGATGTGCTGATGGATTTGCAATAACGCCAGCACCAAGGTCCCGCTTGCTGAGTGACAGACAAATGCTGCACAGCCAGCTGTGGGGCCAGGGAGAGAAACTGGAAGCTGGGGCTGCTGGCAGAGAGACCAGGTAAGGCCGTGTTCCTCCTCTCTTCCCCAGACAGACACCTGAAAGTGCTGCACCACCTCAAGTAGCTGGTCTGCACATGTGTGAGCCCCCTCTTGAAAACAGACCCTGAACGACCATTTGTTTTATCTGTGAGCATGAAACACTCAAAATTGGTTTAAATAGGATAAAAGACTGGCTTTACTGAAACGTAACGGGGGGGAATGGTACCTTCATGGTTCCTGCACTATTTTTTCACACTGTGCCCTGTTTATACCCCATCATTTCTGTAGGGTAGAAGCAGTTCTTGCACTGTGATGTTTTCCCACATTTTACCTGTGGTCACTGACTGTGCAGAGCCTGCCTCATCCACAGTCATCTGGCTGGGCCCTACACCCAACATCAGAGGAGCCCGTGCAGCTCCTCTTGGAAAGAGTGTCATTAAATAATGTATTTCAAGTTTGAGAAATCTTTAAAAACAGACTGGAGGTAGAAATTTAATCTATTTTCTGCAATTTACATTTATTTTAGTAAACTGTTAGGTCAGGTCAGTTATCCAAAAGGGTGTGTTGCTGGCCGAGAGCAGTGTCATTTAAAAATCCTCAGTAGCCAAGCAATTTCCCCTTTGGTGAAGTAAACAGTTTTTCTCTGTATCAAAGTACAGCTTTCCAAGCAAAAACAGTGTGTGCCTTTATTTACTGGCAAACTGCTTTCACTTAGGGGAATAAGAACACACTGATTTTTTCCCCGTATTTTATCAGATATACTTCAGAGTAATTTATCCATCATGACATAAACGAGGTTTTTTCTTGGATGCAGCTCATTCCCTCACAATACAAAAAGCATTAATATTCAGTTGGCCCGAGTCTCTTTTATAAGAAAAATCATTACCTTTCAGATTGTGTTTTGAATAACAAACACAGATCCTTCAGGAAGAAACTTGTCCCATTGGGGATTGAGAAAGGATCAGAGTTAAGCATTGAAACATGCAATTAATTCCCATTAGGGGATTAGAGCACTCGTGTTCACTTTGAATCAGAAAAATGAATCGTGAATTAAATTGTTCACAACCAAGAGGTTACTTGTCAGAGTTAATAAGTTAAAAAATAAAAAGGGAAACCTAAAACGCACATAAAACACTCTGTAGTGAGTGGTGCATCTGTAAGAAAAAGATACGCTTCATTTCCATTAAACAAAAGCCCTGTCCCTACTGTACAGCTGGAGATAAGCTTCCAAAAAGTTTGCAGAGAAGACTGTCACCATTTCCTGGAACTGGTGAAAACAACTTCCCTGTTTCTGATGGCACAGGAGCTGGCTGTTGGGAAACACCCATTTAAAGAAAGGCACCCGTCATCCCAGTGCAGGGTCCACAGAATTCAACAGCAACAAAGGAACTTGCTAACCGAGGTTTGGACAAGTGTTTCTGATTTAGCCTCTGAGTAGATAGATTCAGCAAGCAGTACAAATGGAGATGGAGTGGGAAGCTGAAGTTTCAGCCACAGTCTGTGTGGAATGTGAGGCTGATGTCCTTGTGGAGCAGTGGCTCATGGGCAGGTGGACACTGAGCTCCCTGTGGCACTGCTGTGCCCCACAGCAGTCCTGTTGCTCACCCTGGATGGGCTGGGCACAATGACTTCTTCTATTAAAAAAAACCCAACAACAAAGCCAAGCCCAGCCCTCCAGCTGAGGAGGGATTGAAATAAACTTGGTAATAACATTTTCTGATCGCTGCTCCATATAAATAAGACACACACAATTTTCTGTGCAATAAATCCGGTCTCCAGTGTGCCGTGTGTTGTGCTGCAGAAAGGCTGTAGATGTATTAGCATCACTTAAAGCACTCGCAAATCCTTGGCTTTTAAAACAGTTTTAGCCACCTTGTGGCAGGAGAGCACAGAGCAGAATTGTATTCGAGGGTCATTTCACAGGCTTCCACTACACAGCTGAAAAGAGTTATCGATAGCACCCCCTTGCTGAATCACCAACAAGAAGTTGCCTTTTCTCACTTAATCCAGTTTGACACTTCTTACCTTCACTAAACCACCTGACAGGAAAAGAAAACCCACCAAAAACCAAACAAAACCTGCCCAGACTTACCCTGAGTATTAGCTGCCAGGACAAAACAAACCCATTCAGAAAGTACTTTCATGAAATATTTATACCAGAGTCTTTAAAATTTAATGGCATGGGGAAGCATAAGTAAAATTTGTATGTCATCTCTGCAAACTATTTCTTTCAGCTATGAAAGATGACCTGCCAAGTGGCTTGTGGGATGAGTTACTAGTTGCTTCATCAGGCAAGATGCAAAGATCAGAAAATAGAGGAAATACTTCAGGATCACACAGGTAGGCATTGTTGGGTGAAAAGCGGCTCACAACCAGCGCGAGCCAGGATCCCGGGTTGCCACTCGGCATTAGCACTGGTAGGGCGGCAGCACTGTATCCACATCCACCCTCACCCACCAGTGGAGTACTGGCTCAGGGCTTTGGTTTTCCCTCTCGAGACCCAACAGCTCCAGCACGGTCAGAGAGGGGTGGGCAGCCACGGGGCCGGTTGCTGGCTCACTCACCATGCACTCGCAGATGAAGCTGCAACCAGGCTCTTTGCTCCCAGGTTGTGCCCAAAACAAGACCTTGCTTCCCAAGTGGCAGCAGCAGCTCTGGCAAAAGCCACCTTTTTTTCAGCACAATTCAGACAATTACAGGATCCTACCACCTTCTTTCAAAAATAAAGCACGGCCCTGGAGCTGTGCATTATGCTGGCTCCAGGGCTGTTTGCAATCATGGTCACAGTGGGTTTGGAAGAAAAAGTTTCAACAAAATAAAACCTAACTCAGAAAGTATCCATTTCTCTCACTCCATACAGTAACATTATTTTCCCTTGAGAAAAATTCTCTGCATTGGCTCTGTGACCAGATATAGTTACACATTAATTCTTCAGAAGTTTCTTAAAAACTGTAGGAAACAGGTGAAAAAACAAAATGCCTTGAACTTTAAACTTGAGCCCAGTCTGTTTGAATGAAGGGAGTTTTAAGGTCACTCTTCACTCAATGCTAACTTTCAAGAAGGACTAACATGCCAGAGAGGACTCCTGGGACCGCATCCTGTTGGTCCTTTGATGCTTTCATTTTGTTGCTTGCTATTTTCTTTATAGCACAGACAAGGGCTTCCTGCCCGGGCCGACCCCTTCCCAACCTTGCTGAATACCTCGGAAAAAGTTTATGGCAAGACACCTTTCTTACATTAACCACAGAGGCACCAGCGAAACGATGGCTCCTTTGAAATCAAGAGGTTACGGTCTCCTCGCAGCAGTCACCCGCCCCGAAACCATGAGGTGCTGGTTTGTGAAAACAAACACGAGTATTGGAGTAACCAGGGCCACGCTGGATGCTACCGGGCACTACCTGAAACTCCACTTAACATCCTTTGCAGATTCTTTTCATTTCTTCCTTGGATAGTTCACATCCCCAAACCAACAAATACTCCTGCTGCACTTAAACTGGAATATCTTGTGAGTCTCTGCCACGAGGTGGAGTGAGACTGCCCTTCCTTTGGACAGGCATCAATCACAGCATGGCTCATGTGCCTTGTACCCCTTTGTCATCACAGCAAACATTTGCCTTTTGTCTGTTTGAAAACATTCCAAATAATTTTCAACTGTACTGCATAGAGAAAATTAATTAGATTAATTTTTTATTACTTTCAGAAAGAGTTTAATTCCCAAAGTGACTGTCAGAAGGTCTCAAAGTGACAAACAGATAAAACCACCACATGCAAAAAGATGCTGGGGATGGAATGCAGAAACACGCTGGACTCAACATTAGACTGATTAACAGGCTGAATTTCTAGAGAATGCAGAGACAGGAGGGGATTGCCAGCGCATCAGGACAAGAAAAGGCAGATGAAGAAAACAGAAGGTCAGTGGATGTGGACAAACTGAGTTGAGGGGAAGGAGGAGAAAGCTATCACCTCAAGAGAATATTATATTAGTAAGTATTGACTGTTTTGTCCTAATTTAAAGTAATGTTGCACGAGTTTCACTAAAGTCTTGGGACCTCAATTCAGAAACCTGTGGACTACAAAACTATTTAGAAAGAGCTCAGGGCAGAGCACTGAGTCCAGGACTGTTTTACTTGGGCCAAGAATGAACCAGCAGGAGCTTAAATAGGAGCTGATGAGATGGGGCAGAGTCACCCACAAATACAGGTAAAGGTTTTAAGAAGAGACAGTTGAGTCTCTGCATACATGAACAAAAAGCCAGCCAAAATTCTTGGCACAGAATCATTAACATGGATAGGAACAGCTTTCTAATTGTAAGAACAGACAGGTACAAGAACAACCATAACAAATGACCCCAAAAAAGCTTGAGGGCCCAGTGCCCCATATCTGAGGGTGGTCAAGAACAGATACCTCAGCATTAGAGTGCAAGAACAGGGCAAAGCAACACCGCTGCATTTCCAGACTTGGGTCCAGACCCTCCCCAAGTCAAAGTGATGAGCATTGTGCTGTGTAAAGGCCTTTTCTTCCTGTGAGCTCTCACGCCTGTTTTTGTGTCAGCAATGGCAGCAGTAGGGAAGGCAGCCTCAGGCTGTGACTGCACACATGTGCATGAGGCCAGATTACTGTGGGGTCTTTCCCTGATGCCTGCTTGCTACATCTTCCTGAGTCAGGGGGCTCTGTGCACCTCCTCAGTGCTGCCAGATACTTTTCCAGTGCTTACTCTTGATGGCTGTCAAGTCCACATATATTTAACAAACCAAAAAGAAGTCTTTACTGGTTCTCCTATGGTTTTCTGACATACAGAAACCAGAACTGAAATACTTCAGAATAGGTAAACCATGAATTTATACAGGGATAGAAACCATATCGCCTCCTTTGTTCACACTCCATTCTCCCCATGCCTTTTTGAGTGTTATTGAGCACACTGATATTTCAGAAGACCACAGCAATACCTCAAGCATCTTAGTCTTGAGTGCCAACTGAGGTGTGAAGTGTTTACTGAAAATCAATAAATAGTGTGTAAGCCTTGAAAACTGGAACTCCTGAAAATTTGTTCAAACTATCATGGATGCTACAGTTATTCTTGCCTTAGAGAAAGGCAAGGGACTAGATGGCTTCTCAAAATCCCACTCAAGCATGGTGAGTCCTTACGATGCAGTTTTAAGTACAAGACAATGAATTTAAATTATATATACAAAAATATCTCATCTTTGCACTTTTAGCATAGATGCTTACACTGTTGTATCTACACAAAAGGGAGAAAAAAACAACCTGCAAGAATGGAGCATAAGCTTTAAATGCCAGATTGCTGTTACAGGAAAAAAGTAGAAAAACAACTTTTGATAGGGCAGCCCTGCTATGCCACGGTGAATTTGAAGTGGTTTCCATCATTGAGATGCAGAACAGAGCCCAGAGTTTCAAACTGCCGACATCCTGAAACTCGGGACAGAGCCTGCAGCTTGGATGGGTTCCCTGCGAGGTCAGCACATTAATTTACATGCCAATACCCGGAGCGGTCAGTTCGCTGTTTTGGACCGAGAAGATCATCCCGGCCTGTGGAACACGGCAAACACTTTTGAGTACCTAAGCATGGGAATGTGTTTTTCTACACTGAAAGGATGGTGAGAGAGAGAACGGGAAGAGAGAAAAGATGGGGTCTTGTGTGGGATCGTGAGGTGCCTTTCCACAAAGGAAATGAGGGAACAGCTGCACAATGATCCTCTGTGAGAAGGGGAGAGGTGCCCAGGTCATGGCACAGCACCGTCCCTTGGGAGTGTGACTGAGCCTGGGAGATATTTATAAAGCCCCAATGTAGAGCAACAGCATCCTCCCACTGGCAGGGGCCTGTGGCTCGGGAAGCCATTTTATGCCTTTGCTCCTGCTCCATGGAGGTGCCACGGCAGGAGGGGCTGCAGGCAGGATGAGCTCTGCCCAGGCGAGACCCAGTGGTGCCTCTCGGGCCTCACTGTGTGGCTGGCTGGGAGGGCCAGCAGCTGGACATCCCGACGGAATAGCTGCTCCAGCCAGCGGCTCCATAGGCGGCAGCAGGATGTCTCCCTGGGATGAGTCAAGGTGCCAGAGCCCTGCAGCACCATGTGGAGAGGTCACTGCAACATGATGCTCCTCAAACCTTGCTAAAAACCACATGAGAGCACAGATGTTCAGGGAACAAAATGCGCTCTGCTAAATGAGCCAAATAGAAAAATCCAGGTATAAATCTGGGAACAGTGTCACATTACACTGCATTATTTTTCCTCCAGAAATCACTACCTACTCCAGCATGGACTAGCTACTAAAAAATAAACCTTTGACCAATGTGGCAGAAATGAAACATGAGAAAAACTCAACAGACCGTTTTTTTTCCAACCTGTGATTCCCTGGGAAACTGTGGGCTGCTTTAAAGGGTCAAAGAAAGGTAATTCATAGGCATTTGCTGCATCCACATATACACACACAAGGATTTTCTACACAGAGCCATGCTTTGCTTGTGAAGTGTTAGTGGCCAACAGAAAAGGAGAGAGGAAGGCTAAAACCAGCTGTACTGGAGGAGCCACCAGATCTAAATGCAAGCACAATTTTAAATATTCCACCAGAAAGGGTACGGATAGCGTGAGGTAATTGCCAAGAACATCTGCTCTGAAGCAGGATCATACAAATTTTGTGAGGTTCAGAAGGAGTAGCGGACAGTAAAGTCTATCTATACACACAGCAGTTACACTAACAGTAGTGCTTTTTTATTTGTACATATGCCACTAGGTAGCAATGGAAGGAGGAGAGGCCCTCCTTCACATTTAGAGGACCACAGATGAGGTTACTAAAGGTGCATAGAAGCAAAAGTGGAGCGCTTTTTTTTTTTTTTTTAAAAGAAGGAAGACTTATACCATCCTGTCAGTCTATGAATTAAATTTGTGGAAAAGCGTAATATTTAACATGGGACATATTGGTAACAAAATAAATCAGCTCAACAGGCTGCCCAGGGAACTGGTGAAGTCACCATCCCTGGAGGTATTTAAAAGATGTGCAGATGTGGTGCTCAGGGACATGGTTTAGTGATGGAGTTGGCAGTGCTGGTTTAATAGTTGGACTCAAAGGTCTTTTTCCAAACTAAGTGATTTTGTAATTCTATTCTAATTCACTACAGTTATTTTATTTGTCTTACTGATTAAATGTATACGCAAGTCTTACACTGATAAACTGTGTGGGTAGTTTTATTTAATAAAAGATTTTTAAAGTGAATTTCAGCTTGCAGCTTGATACAAGTCAGAAATTAAAACCCAATCCATATCTCAGCAATATATCTCTTCCACCATTTTCTAATATAATAAAAAGTAAGAAAATACAAACCAAAATAGGACATCAAATCAAAACCACAAAGAACCATGAACAGATGTATATAATTAACTTCAACCCCACCAAGGCATATCACTTCTCTTCAGAAATTAGTAACAAGTTTACTACAGAACAAGTAAGTCACAGATCATCATGAAAAGAGAATTAATGAGTTATTTCAACTGTCCCAGTCTTGATTTTTGCTAAGAATGACTTGCAATGAGGTCTGAAACATAGATCACATCCTTCTTCAGCAACAGGGAATGCATCCTTATCCCAAAGTAAATACATTTACTGTCCTCTATCTTCTACACAAAAGAAAGAAATACATATTCTGAGGACATCCAAAAAAGCCTCAAATTGCACTTAGTGAGGCACTGGAGTAATTGCTTTCAAATCCAGAAAACAAACTGACCAAACTCTCAAATATCCTCCTGCCTGGTATAATCAAATATAGGAAGACAAGAAATCTCCAATTTGTCCTATAAAGGATGTGTGGAAGTAAATGTTTACTTTTTGATAAAGAGTGGTCTGGTCTCTGATGCAGAAACAGGTTCTGTAGTCTAATGCAAAATTTAATACAGGTCTGTAAGGTCTGTATTTACTGAAAAACAAGGAAAAGCAGCTACACAAGCCCTTAAATCTTCTCCTGAAGCCCCAAGAGTCTCACAGGAATTACTGATGGAAATAATTCCCTATCTCTACATATACATTTGCAACTGCAGATAAAAGCTATTTTGGTTTTATGATGACATGTAGAATTGACTCTAATTCAAGGTCTCCTTGCCAGTGTCCAGAATGCCTGGAAGGAAGCTTTAATGAAGGGCATCTCATAGCAGGGGTAAGGCTGTAACAGGAAGACATTACATAATAGTCCTCTTAATGTATATGAGCCAATTATTTACAAATAAAATATTTACATAAATGAAAATAGCTTTATACATGTTCTGCAGACTGTCTTTAGTAGTGACCTTTGAGAAAGAATTTGTTAATAACTTGATAAAGAAAGAAGAACAGAATTAAGTACTGGAAGTAAATGAGAAGGGGAGTAATATGCAATGTGGTTCTGAATGAAAAAACAGCCAGGCCAGTGTCATTAAACAACCGACTCTGACAAGGATAACACAGTGGACTTGGAGTCCATTATTTAATAAGCAGTGAAAATATCTCCAGACCAAGTCATATGGAAGAACTGTCTATAAACAAGGAGTAAGTTAAGGGAAGATTGTAATGGACTATATTAAAATAAGAAGTAATAAGCACAGACAAAATTTACCAGTCATATTCCTCAGGAATCAATGTTATTTCTTAGTGATCTTACAACAGCAAGTAGCTGTGTGCCTACCACTTGTGTGTGTGATGTATGTGAAGAGCATCAGTTCATGCTACAGCCATATGAGATGGCCTAAGAGCTGTGTAATTTAAGATGGCTTTTTGATAATAGTGCAAGAACATATGCTTGGGGACCACAGACAAGAGCTTCTGGTGACTCATCATTTGAAGGCAATGAAAGAATCAGAATCTCTCAAGTTGGAAGGGACACATTAAGAACCATGAAGTCCAACACCCTGCTCCTCACACAACTACCTAAAGCCAACCCATATGACAAGCCGTTGTCTTGTTGCCCAGACTCTCCTCAATCTCTGACAGGCTTGGTGCCACGGCCACTTCCCTGGGGAGCCTGTTCCAGTGACCAGTCACCCTCTCAGTGAAGAACCTTTTTCTAATGTCCAATCTGAACTTCTCCTGCTTCATCCCATTTCCTCATATCCCATCCCTGGTCACCAGAGAGATCAGCACCTGCCCTCCACTGCCCCCCTTGAGGAAGCTGTGGGCTGTGATGAGGTCCCCCCTCAGCCTTCTCTTCTCCAAGCTGAACAAGCCAAGTGACCTTAGCCAGTCGTTGTAAATCTTGCCCTTAAGGCCTTTCACCACCCTGGTCACCCTGCTCTGGACACACTCTAATGGCTTTTGGGAAGGATTTTACTTCTGCAAACCAGCTGGTTTCCATCTGTGATACATTTCTGCATCATGACAGCATATAGGCAGCTGAAAAGGACTTAAAACTTTTTATAAAATAAAATTAGCATTCTAGAGACATAAGTCTTCCAAGTTACTTTGTGCGCACATCAGAGGAAACTCACATACCTTAAGACATTGAAAGATCTAGGAGAGTGTCCAACTACACCTATCCATCAATCTAGACTTTGTGCTGAGAAAAGCGCCATGAATTAGGCAATATTACAATATAAAATGTTCTGAACACCTCAAGCTACATCTGCAGATGCAGCCAATTTAGGACTGGAGCACGTCCCAAGCGAAGGTGATTAAGCCTCAATTATAAATTAGCATATCCTCCGACTAGCTTTAGTATGCCCCCACAACAGCCTCCTTGCACACTCCAAATATGGGCCAAAATTCTGAGAAAAGAGGATGGCTAAACTGGCTACATTAGCTGCCAACAGAGCAGACCAAAGGGGATGCACAGATCTCAGCATGGAAAGGGAAACTGCCATTGTCCCCTGTCCATGCCGTGGGACATGAGGCAGAAGTGACAGTGGATCACTACACTCCTGCTTTCTCAGGGTATGCTGTGGAAACAAGAAAACAATTCATACCTGCTGCTATTTTATTGGGATCCCACCTTTCCAAATCGGTCCCAAATATCCAGCAGTATGTAGACTATCCTCCAATTCACTTCCTCAAGCTTTACTTTTTCAAATTTCAGTGTGAGTGAACAGGGTAAGTAGGACAGGAACAGCAAGTCCCAAGACTTCTCTATCCTCCTAAGTGAAAAGTTTCCTCTTGCACTGGGATCAGCAGCCATTTTCAACACACACATCTCAGCACAAACTGATACAACTGCTCTTCCTGTCAGCAACTTTGCTACTACTAAAATAAATTTACAAGCACCACTTATAATTTATTTTTATGCCACAACTAAAGAGAACAGCCTCCAGTAAATACCATCAGCACCACCCTTTTTAAAACAGTCTGCTTCCACTGAAAGGTCTTGGCTCATAGCAAATACAGCCTGGAAATTTCAAGAAGTAGTTCTGGATGAACACTGGTACACCCTCACACCAAATGCATTTGACAATGAAAAGCTGAAATAAGAAGGGACAATTTTACAGATTAACCAGATATCGTATTTTTGGAGTTAAAATGATGCTACCTGAAAAATATTAAAGATAAGCATTTTTCACACAATATTGAAAATGCACAGAACATTATTAAGTAACTTCTTAGTCCAACTTGGCCACAGAAAGTTACATTTCAGCTCTTGAACAAATCAATCACTGCCCTCCCAGCGCCACTCTCCCCAGCAAAACACTGTGCAGTACAACCAGCTCGGGCAACTCCCCATGCCCACACACAGGAATAATGTTATTATTCTGAACAGCGTTTCTCCCAGACTTGACAGTACCTAGGGACATCTGGAAATCTCAGTTAATTTCACTTCTGCATTCCTTAAGCAAACACTCACTTAGTGATGCTAATTAACTGGGGAAAAATTAAATAATATAATTAGAGAGCCAGATGTAAATCAAACAGTATATAACTTGAAACACAGAAGAGAAACCATACGACGACTTAATTTTGTCTTTTTGATATGACTTAAAAAGACAGGTAACGATCAAATAACTTCTGACTTTCAGTACATGAACATTTCTTTCAAACCAGATAAATTATTGTCGAATTACAAACCCTCACTAGCTCACCATTTACCCCACAGTAACTATCAATTAGTAAAGGCACGCTTCTGAATACATAATACATTACATTTTTTACTTTCAACACCTGGTGTCACCAGAATAACACCATATATTTCTAAAATGCTCTGCAGTGGTGTGCGTGTGTGCTTTGATTTTAGGGCAGCAATACTTCAAAGGAAGTGGAACCACAGAAAATTATGGCAAGCAATACACAGAGATTATTTTTTAGGTTAATTGATACATTATCAGTTAACTGACCATGGCAGGTCATTTTAAAAATGAGGCTCGGGTGTCTAAAAGCCTTCATCCCTTCGACAAGGTCAAAAAAGGCCTGAACAAAGTGAAAATTTTGCTGTATTTCAGTATTTCGAGCAAGCTAAATCCTAAACCTTTTTTTGCAAAAAGGCTTTAACTGGTGATTTCTGCTACACCAGAATTCTGCTAATTGCAATCAATTTTTGTAGGGGCTAATCACCACCCTTCTGTCCAGTCTAGGGCTGTATTAATTGGTTATTATTACAGTTCCACTGAGAATAGACAGAGGGGAGAGATTTTGATTGATTATTGCTTAGAGCTCCTTGGATTCCCAAGACACTAAATAGAAGTTAAATATCAAAGAAGATTTAATTAATTTCTGTCTCTCCTTCTTTCCACTCTATCAGCAAAGTAGAGCTGATAAAAAACTGACAAATTAAAGGAAAATGAAAAGAGTCAGAACTGGTGACCCCGTATTTTTTTAATGAGAAAGTACATGCATTTATTTGCTCTAATCTTTAGATAATGGGCATAAGAGAATGAAAACTTTCTCAGCTTTTGATGCTTATTCCAAAGCCCAAAGGGAGTTATGGCTGGCAGTTAGATTAACTGGTAAAAGATTTAAGTTGTGTTATGTTTTTCTTTTAATATAGCATTTCCAATAAATTAGTGAAAGAATCCTGAACTCTTGGGAAAAAACAATGTCCTAAGCTTGTGATACAAGAAAGAGAGAAAATACTGCGTTATAACATACAAATGCAGTATTCCAGAATCAAAAGGTTTAAGAGTCTCTATTTTGGCAGAAAATTCTGTATCAGAAAACAAAGGAAGATGTGATCAAGATATTTATAATTAATTTTGTAAAAACATACTCAGACTGACACTTCCCTTCCACTAGTTATGCGTTTTCTGCAGCAGACTTTCCAGAAGTCATATTGTCTTTCAATAGTTTTTCAGTTAAGATAGAAGCACTTCCATAGGTACAAGTTTTCAGGTTCTAGTGCAATCACTGTGGATTTTAAAGCTAGAACAGAAAGGCTAACCCTGATACAGGAATTATTTTGTGAGTGCATATCTAGGATATGTGAGTGCATACCTAGGATCCATAGACAATGTTTGGAGGAGATTCCTATGTGCCTGCAAGGCATTTACTACCTCTACGCTGATCTGTGGGTTCACCTTTTTGATGACAGACTTCCAAATCCCCTAAAAGGAAGACAGGCAAGCAATACAACCTTGAATAATGGTATCAAATAACATCAACCCATATAAAGAATAAAATAATCATGGAAAACAGGAAAAAAGCTTTAGCCTGAGAAAAGGGACGCAAGTCATTAAGAAAAAGCAGCTCTTCTCCTAAATGCTTGATTTAAACAGATGTTAACATAAATTAGTAATTTTTAAAAGAGGCAGCTTAAGTCTGGTGGGTTAACCGAGTTAGACAGGTTTTACATGGAGGTTTTGTTTATTATAACACCACCACTTGTTCTCTTCAGCATTTCAGAACAAAAACCCCCCAAAACAAAAAAAAAAAACCGCCAAAACCAAACACCAGTAGTTTTCTGTAAAACAAGGTGTCCATTATTTTAGGACTCCCTAGCGCCTTATCCCTTTTTGAAAGGGGGGAAAAAAAAAAAAAAAAACCGCCAAAACCAAACACCAGTAGTTTTCTGTAAAACAAGGTGTCAATTATTTTAGGACTCCCTAGCCCCTTATCCCTTTTTGAAAGGGGGGAAAAAAAAAAAAACAAAAAAAGTTTTAGAGGACCCTTTTCTCCCAAAAGATACACGTATTCAGTGGTCACTGACTCAGAATGTGCTTACATGCACAGGAGCACGTAAGAAGGACAACTGGTAAAGTAATACACAGGTCACAAAGGTTTATCTGGAGCTGCTCAGCAGAGTGGCCTGATGTGTCCTCCACCTCCTCAGTGAGAGGGTGAAGCTGATGAGCAAAAGACTGCCCAGGCAGGCCTAGGGGACACCACTTGGATGGAGATACCCGCTATTTCCAATGTCAGTTCCTATGGAAGAAAGAAGGGATGCAGACCTTTTAGTAATAAAACTAATATTTAGAATGCACACAGAGGCAGTTTCCCATCTCCATCCCTGGTAAGATGTGCAGGTGCTGAAAAGAAATCATCTTCCTTGATCCACACCAGTAACTTTGTCTTGACCTTGGATTGATTTTGAACTTTTGATACCGGTATCACACATGATATTCCCACAAGCAAGCTAGAAAAACATGATTTAACAAGAACTGTTGGTATTTAGAAAAAAAAAACAAAAAAACCCAAACAACCCCAACCTGTTGGAAAGACTAGTTAATATTTATCAGAGGTTAATCTCAAACTGGACATACGCTCAGAGTTTGTTATGTTCATTCCAGCAGCACCGAAGCACCAGTAATGAAAATACTGAATGATGTGAAAGATGCAGGTAACACCCTGACTCCCACTCAAGGCTAATGTGGCAGTCACAAGCCCCTGCACAATTGCTGCTCTGCAGCAGCCCTTCAGGTAAGGCCAGAACGAAGTTCTAAGATTAAGCCAGGAATAATCAAATGCATAAACAAAATCTGGGGAAAGATCAGTGCAACAGCATTTCTGCAGAAAGAAATTTGACAGTTACAATGATCATGAACTCAACATGTGTCGCTGTGAGCAGCACTAACGACAAGGAATGGCACGACAAGTTCAGAAGGAAAGCAGTTCTGATCTTTATTAATTAATTCATTCATCTTTTATAACAGGGTTCACAAAGAGTGTGTTGAGTGGCATAAGACAGTTGGGTGCTCGGCCATCCACCCCTTGAGGGGATTGGTCAAGCTCTAAGACACTTATTCCAAAATATTAGAAAGCTAGAACCATAACAATCTTGCATAACAAACCCAGGTGCAAGATAAAGAGTTAGTTTACAAAAACCCATAGCAGTGTTTTTCATAGCTTCTGTGAGAACTGCAAAGTTCTCACAGACCGCTGCAGAAAGCTGAAAGATTTCTCTACCAAAGCTTTTCAGCATCCACAAACATGAGTCAACAGTTTGGTAGGACTGGAAAAAATATCCTGCTATAATCCAGCCAGAAACTGAGTAGTATGCACAGCTTTGAGCACTGCATGTAAAGAACTGTGATCAGCTGCACAGAGAGAGCAATCACAAGTCAGGAAGCCAAAACCTATAGAAGAAAACAACAAAAATAAAGAGCCTGCACTGTGATAACTTCTTTTAGAGAAAACAGGGTCCTGCCTTTAAGAATATGAAAGCATACTGGAAGAGAAAGAGGCTGTAAGCTTCTTTCCACATCTACTTTGACAGAAGATCCAATAAGCTCAAATTCCGAAGATGGACGATAGAAAGACTATCCACCTCCCGATAAGGCGGGTGCCTAGGAAGAGTGTAGGTATCTAGGAAGGTTAGGAATCCTTTGCTACTGTCTCTCCTCAACAGCAAGACAGCAAACCTCTATCAGAAATAACACTGCTGCTGCCAAACTTGCCTTTTGCCAAGGAACTAGATGGGACAGTCTCTTAGCTCTCCTTTAAAAGTAAACATAAAAGGCAGTTTGGTTCATGTCTTATGCATGGAAAGGAACACTGGACTCATGGAGACTGCAAGAGACCGATTCTGAAGTCTGGTCATTAGAACCCACTGCCTTAAGGAGAGGTTTCTAGTCTAGATCCCACTCCCTGCCTCTTTATAGATGATACATTATGCACTTACTTGAATTTTTAGATTACTTTCCCAAATAGTAATAACCCTGAAAAGCAAATGAAATGTTGGATTCCCACCCATTTTTGCTCCACGTAGTGCTTCCGAAACACATACACACAGATATAATCCTGAGGTGCTACACTGAGCACTTTCTGATCCCAGGAATCTTGCCTTGCTTTCTGCACTGTGATCTAGCTTCAAAAGGCCAAGCAAGACCAAATGGGATACAGGTTAGAGCCCTTTGGACAGAGGGAATAAATGTAAGTTTTCTACTTCCTAGGACATCACAGAATCATAGAATATGCTGAGTTGGAAGGGGCTGATCAGGATCCTCGAGTCCAACTCCTGGCCCTGCACAGGACACCCCAAGAATCACACCATGTGCCTGAGAGCTTTGCCCAAATGCTTCTTGAACTCGGACAGGCCAAAGACTGTTGTTAGTCCTGCAGCTGGCTTTGGCTGGGTCTGGCACAGGCAGGGTATGACTGGCTCAATGGCAGAGCAGTGCCAGTGCAGCCGCACATCTTTGGCTGATAAAAGCACGGAAAGAAGGCAAAGTGCAAGAACAACCAAAGCCTCTGACACCATGGCCTCAAGAACAGGTGCACAGCTCACTGGTACCATTCCCACTCTGAAACTTCTGGTCCCCAGGTTGAAAGCTACGCACACTTGAGCCCTTCAGGCTTCCAAGACAGTCATCCTGGTTTACATATTGTACATAAAGGCCACTATAAATCTGAGTCTACAAAATAACCCTTCTCCTGGTTGTGTCTATTTTTGACCTCAAAAACTGTTTTAAGATCACAGATACGAGACCTTTTAATCCCAAATAATTCTGAAATAATTGTTATTTAATAAAGATTTTAAAAATATAAATTATATTTTGCTTATAGGCATACAGGTTTTATTTGTTCTATTGATAGCATGCTGGTGAGATACATCACTTTGATATGGAACCATTAAAAATCTATACCCTCATGTAATTTTCCTCTAAGCTGCTGATGTGGCAACTGTAGGTAAGATACACTGCTATTTTTCTAGACACACAGTAAACAATCTTACACACACATTTGTTCACCCACTGCATATGTGATTCACAGGTAAATTGCTGCACATGCATATAAGCGTAATCCACAGCCGTGTCACAGGCTGTATCAAAAAGAACAATATAAGATAGTACATGTTTCTTAGACAGCTAAGTGATTGTATTGTGGTGGCTTAGAAAACATGCTACAGAAGTTGCATCTGCAGCAGCTTTGCCCACAACACAGAAATAATGAGAGTTGGGATCCAAGCAGAGCTGTCTAAGTAAACAGTAAAGTTGGGCGTGCTGTTAATACTGCAGAGTGTTTACAGATCACAAAAGCAGATGACCACTGGGGAGTTCATTCCCATTAAGACATAAAAATCATCAATCTTAAAGAGTGACTGCTGCACTGACACTGAAAATATTTCCTAATACTTTTCCCTAATTAAACTCCCAAAGCATCACTATTGTGATGTAAAAATCCAGCTGATAATGTAGTTGTGCTGATGGTTTATGGGCTGGCATAGAGAACCACAGAGGGGTGGGGCAGATGTCAAATAAATAATCCATCCCATGTATTATCTCAAAGATTAGCCCAATAGATTAAGTTTTGACCCATCTAATGTCAAACCAAATTACCTGATGTGGCAGCAGGGTCATGAAAGACAAATTATCCTAAAGGCAGTATCATCTGGTCCTTCCTTCTAGTATCACACCTACCAGGTCAGGTGTCTGCTGCACCACTCTCCAGACCCTGCTTAAAATCTGGTTGCAACAACACTGATGGTCAATCTCAAAATCTCCCCAAAAAAGCGCCCCAAAACCAATCAAAATGTTAGACAAACCTAGAACTGAAAGGTCAGTTGTGGATTTAGTAATTTTCTCACTCTGTTGTAAGACTGAGAGCACAAAGTTATTATTTCAAAAGAATAGCTACAGTTAACAAAATTCAAAACTGAAATGGATCATCATGTCAATGAAGAAACACTTCCTGTGTTCGCAGTAAGACTGCAATAATAATAAACCTCTGCTAAAGACAGCTAGAATACAGAGCCTGATTTGAGTTTCCACCTAAACCAATACTGAAGAAGTTACAGGTAAGACGTATGGACTACAATCTCACAAATTAAAGAGATTAAATCATCGTTTTGTTCAAATTAGGAGGAAAAATTTTAAGTTCATCCTGTACAAAATTAAAGATACTTGATGCCCTCCATTAATATAGTAAACTGTCACTAAGCATACTTAATTAAAAGATATAATAACTACTAGCAGTAAAAAGAACAGACTAGATGAACAGATGGATCCAGATATATTTTGACCTAAAATTCTTGATATTTTGACAAGATAAATAAAGGTAAATATAAACAAGAAGAGGAGGGAGAGGAATAACCAGCCCATCAGTATATCTGAGTAAGGAGCCTCATACTAGAAAGATAAAAAAACACTATCAAATCCTCTTCTTTCTCTGCTCACCCGCTTGTCTTCTCAAAGATGTTTTGTTTCTGTTAAGCAGGTCTCCTGAAGCTTCCCATAACAACATACATATTTACATTACTGAGACATTTATTACGCCTGGAACCCAAATCACAAAATAAGGCCCACTGCCTTAGGACAGTTTAATCAAAAGAAATATATCATTAACCTGTAATATAATTTAAATCTCTTAAATGTTGATTTTCTTTTATGCTCACTCTCTCTTGAATTTGACCCCTGCTAGAGATAACAGTTAAGAGAACTGTTTCTATCTACAGAGTCCACAGAAGGCTTCTTCTTTCTGAGCCCTTCATATCACCTTCCCTTTGGGCACTCTCCCCAACCAGACAGTTCCTAAGTATGTAACTTTGTGTTACTTACCATGTTTGAAATGAGCTTTAAAAAGCTTCAGTAAGATTTGGCCTGTGGCTGGATTCATATTCTGAAAGTTTTCATAGAAGGTATATTTGAACTACATCACAGCAAGGACTGCAGCCTCGGAGCAGGTTAGTGTTTTGATGTGTGAAATGTGTATGTGCATGGTAAGCATCCTGCTGGGATTTATTCCCTATGTAATTTTCAGCTAAGGCACAATCAAGCCTGGGGCTCCACTCCATAAACTGTGTTAAAACACTCCTCTGCATTTGTATAGTTTCTCAGTTATTTATACCTTTTAGTATTGTAGTGCAGGCAGTGCAATCTCATCTAAATTTAATTTAGTTTTTTTCCTATGGCCACATCCCAGCCTAATACTTACCAAGCACAATCTCCACACCTCATACGCAGCACCTGACTTTCGAAGCACTGCTTCACAGTACATGATGCCACGCTCCATACATGTGCTGTACTCCATCTCTCTCAGTGAAAACACTCTGGAACACTGAGCTCAGACTCCTACTTATGCTACAGAAAACCTAAGTTTTGATGGCTTCACTAAAAACTGCCTCAAAGATGATCAATAGCAATTGATAGACACTCAAACATATCGGCAAGATGACATTCATTCCGAGACTATATTTTCTACACAGTAATTTCTAGTAATCTTTTCCCCTCACTTTCTTAGCCTCTGTAGGCTTGTCACATCCTCTTCAGAGTTCTTATTTTGCCAGAAATAAGTTTGGGCCTAAGGTATTCTTCAAGCCACAGTTTCCCTTGAGCACCTGTGCAGGTATGCAATGAGGGGAATAAGGAAGTCTAATACCTATTATCCTCCTTCTATTCCTGTCAGTAAATCCAAGACCATCACATCTCAGCTGACAATCATTGCAAGTATATTTTTTTCCATCTCTCATCTGATCATCTGTACCCAACTGCTATTGCTTAAAACTCTTTTCTTCAGCTGTCTTCAGTTCTTCCACCCACATATTCTGGTGAGTTTCTCTCTCAACATGTCCTGTTGTGAGCTTAAATCCGATCTCCAAGATAGAAAATCTGAATCTAGCAATTTTCTCCTCAATTTTTTCTAGGGATGCTTATGTTATTAAGCTCCTTCTCAAGTCTCTAGACTCCTAACATTTCTCCTCTCTTTGCATGAGCTTTTCACAAAACCCATGAAGGAATTCCCATTTTTCCTCAAGCTGAAACACTAAAAAGAACCTGCTGCCTCATCGTATGATAATGTCATCTCAGTCCAGGTGAGCTGGGTAGGGTAAATACCCACAATGAGTGCTTATTCCAGCACTCATTCCACATATTGCCATCATACAGTTTTTGTAATCCCTTGAGCACAGGAAAATAAAAACAGAGGCCAAAAGAATGTCATCACAGAAGGGAGGCAAGAATTATGCAGGAGGACATCACTAGGTCTACCTGTCATTCAAAACCACTGCAAACACCATTCCTCCAACAGTAAACCAGAACAAGACCCTTATTTCTCACTCACTACTTACAGTCTCACTTCCAAGATCATTTTTCTCAGCAATGTTTTGAAGAAAATTGGTTTGTTTCTATTTTCCTTCAAGCTTTCAGTATTACTGTAAATGTGGACTGTGCCTCTCCTGATAGGAAATAATCTAACCTGTTACCTTTGATTTCTAGAGAAATTCACATGCTCTGAGATCCAAACAAGAATGAAACAGTTGTTTACAGAACTTGCAGTGGATAGAATTGTTCATAGACAATTATAATGACATACCAATTTTAGTGGTAAAATTCAGTGTCCATACCCTAGCCTAGTTTAACGTGCAAATTAAACAACAAACTCTTGGGTTCAATTAAAAGAAGTCAGAAAGAATGCTATTAATAGCCTCTGATAAGCCAGAGGGTAACATTCACCTTGCTTTAATTTCCTGCATTTCAGAATCTAGTCACTCAGGCTTCACCAGCTGGTGTAAAGAGATGTGAGCTGCACCTCTTGTCAGGAACTACAAATGAAACTCACATTTCAAATGCCAAGTCTGTCATCTAAGTAAACGAAAGAAGGGGGCAGTGCTGAGGTACAAACTCATGATTCTTATCAGTACTGTGTGTCAGCAGAAACAATAAAACCTTAGTTATTGAAAGACCTGTACACAAACTGGCCTGCCCACCAGAAGGCAAAATCTATTCATTGACATATTTCACTAGATGTGTAGACAACGTTTAGTCCCTGAGATGCAAAGGTGGCAGCAGAGGTACAGATTGAAACCCAGGATATCAAGAATGAGTCAAGTTGGAAGGGACCACAGTGGGTTACCAGGTCTCACCTCCCTGCTCAAGAGGGTTATCCTAGGGCACATTTCACAGGATTGCAACCTGATAGTTTTCAGGTATCCCCAGCGAGGGAGACCCCACAGCCTCTCTGGTCAATCTGTTCCAGTGCTGTCACCTGCACAGTAAAGAAGTTCTGCCTCATGTTTAGGTGGAACTTCCTGTGCATCAGTCTCTGCCTCTCGTCCTACTGCCCGGCACCACCGAGCAGAGCCTGGCTCCATCCTTTTGGCACCCTCCCTTCAATACTGATACGCATTGATGAGGTCCTCTCTTAGGTGTCTCTTCTCTAGGCTAAACAGGCCCAGACATGGAGAGATACAAGAGAGAAAATACAAAAGACTTGAGTTCAGATCAGGTGTAAAAAAATATTTTGGAGAGGAGAGAAGTCTTTTATACTAACATTGCAAAGCTCTACTGAAATTGTGCATGATGCTTTTACCAGAAAGTAACATAAGGCCAACAAACATTCCAGACACTGGTGGAATACTACGTAAACAGCAAGACTTCTAGACATGTGATGAGAAATTACTGTCTGCATCTGCTTCCTCACTAAAAGGAAAGCTACAACCCTGACTGCTGATGGAGCCAAGACTCAGCCAGTACTCGCCTTGTGAAAAGCAGCTCAGGAAACAGCCTGTTCAACTTGAGAAGAGATGGCTTTCGATTTACCTAATAGCAGTCTTCCCATACCTGTGAGGAGGTTGTCCAGCGAACACAGCCAGACTCTTCACAGCAGTGCATGTCAGAGTTAAAAAGCAATAGGTATAAACCAAGATAAGAGAGGCCACAGCTTGATTCAAGGAAAAGGGTTCTGATGATATAGACAAAAATTGAAGCAAGCTGCCCAGAGGGATTGTGTAGTCTCTATCTCTATAGGTTTTCAAGACACATTGGATAAAATGCTGAGCAACCTGATCTAGCCTCACAGACAACCCTGCTTTGAGTAAGGAGGTTGGACGAATGACTCCCCAGGTCCCTTCCAACCTGAATTTTACTGTGGTAATAGTTGCGGGCTGCATCAGGCTAGACAAAATGAGGTGAGAGAAAGAAGATAACGAGACTTGCAGTTACTCTGGTATTATTTGATAGCACGCATTTTTCCCATTTCAGCATTGTTCTAATACAGATACTCTCACACAGCAGAAGCCTGGCACAGGCGGGGTGATCTCCCTTTCAGTTACTAGCAATCGAGAGCACTGGAAAAAAAGCAATGCTTGAGGGAAAGGATGAGAAAAAGCAATTCTACGTGACCAAGAACTTCCGTCAGAATGTCAGCAATACAGTGGTAACTCTGTCTGTTAGTAAAGGTCATGAGCAATTACAGTCAAAACACTACAGAGAGAGGTGGTTATGTAGGTAATTCCAAAGGAAAAGAGGTGTCTTGTAAGACAGAGAAATCAGGAGTGACAGTGATATCGAATATGTTTTCTCAAGATGTTAAGAGCGAATAGCTGACACACTTAAAGAAATCACAGTGGCCAAGAATCTTAATGTAAAGGCCATTCTTGAACAACACCGTAATGGTAAATCAATAGGACATGATATTATCCTGGTACAGTCTGTCCTTCTTTAACATTAATTGGAAGCGGGGAAAAGAGAGATGTGTCTGCCATGGTCCATGAAATGTAATTAAATCTTCGGAGTGAAAAAGAGCAGAAAATTCTGGATAGCTACGGGTTTTGGGTTAAGAACAGTGATTTACTACTGCCTGAATAGTTCAATTTCTAAAGAAAAAAGGAATTAAACACCCTCTTTAGAGAGACAGAATGGAAAGGGTATTACATTTGCTAAATGGGTTCATCCATTTCCCCTGTCTCTTACTCAATTATCTATGTAATACTTACCTTTTCTGTCAGAATACTGCAAAAAAACTACGAAAGATGAGAAAACAAAAGGTAGCATCAGTTCATATAGAAAATGTGTTGTTACAGCACACGCTCTCTGCTTAAGCAGTTCATGTCACTTAAAATGTCATTCAAGTTTCACATTCAATTCTACTTAAAACAAAAGAGTTACGAAAATTATTTGACCAGGTTCAAGTTCAAAGAACTTTTAGAGTTTGAGAAACACACAAGAAGACTTGAATAGGAATAGAAAATGCATTGCTCTGAAAATGAAATGACAAAACTACAGTAAAATGTAGTGTCTTTTTCTTCTACCAACAGTAACTATTAATAGTGTTCATGATTACACAGAAAAATAATTTGGCTAATCCGTTAGAGAGTAAAAGTATACCAGAGCTAGTAGAAGAAGGCAAATGCCACAATGTACCCCTGGAATTTACTATGCCACTTCATAACACCCCCATGACTATACCTTTGTACCTGTACCTACACTTGTACAGTCACAATGTAGATCAGGCAGTCACACAACCTCATTTCCCTGAAGTTCGCCAAGAACAAGCACAACCACAGGAACAAGAGAAGCAGAACTGGCAAAAACAGTGGTTACATGAGCAGTCAGATGGAAGTAATTTTGAAGAGGAAACTTCCTTTAAAATAGACAGCTGGGTTACTATTGGGAGTTAAGAGAATGTAAAGACAGACTTGGAGGAATGTTGGTTGGATGGGACCTTTGAAGGTCACCTAGCCCAGCCTCCCACTCAGAGCAGGGCTAAAGCCAGAGCTAGATGACACTTTCCCAGGGAAGAGGCTGTGCTCAGCAGAACAGTGGGTGGCAGAGACAGCAGGATGTCTGGTGCAAACCAGGCCTGGCTTGTGCCCTCTACTCTCCGGAGGCACCCAGATTTCCATGTCAAACATCAGCCAAGGAAAGCATGAACCGACATGGTGAGCCTTTCTAAAGGATAAAAAGGAGATGCTGCTGTAAATAAAGCGCTCCAAGCAATATTTCTACTCTGAATGATAGGAGAAAATGAGCAACAGAAAACTCTAATCTCATGTATAAAGTCATCAAAAAGAAAAGGTGTAAGGAGTACACGACATGACACTACCAACAACATGACACACTCTCTTCTGTGATGGAATGAAGCTCTGTTCAGTATTCCAATGGTCCCAGAACAAACTCACAAACAAGCTCAAAGAAACTTGCTTGCTAAGCTGATGGCAGAAAACCACACAAATTTGGAAAGTGAGGAGCAAACAGGCTGCAAGAACCCAAGGAAAATGAAGTGCGAAGCACATATCAAGCAGTTAATATTTGTCAGCAGTCGGGTACAGATTTAAAAACATTAGCAATGCATGGAAAGGCCATTTTTTGTTTTGTTTAATATGTAACATCCTTAAAAATTCAGGTTTTGACACAGACAGTAGAAGAGATGTGTTCTGTTTAGCTTTTATTTAACCATGGCATTAGAAAGCTATTCAACACTTAGGTAAAAAGGCATGTTACTGTTCGTATGACTTTGACAGCTATGATGGAGCAAGGGCAGGAGACGAGTGCCAGCTAAAGATAAATATACTTTAGAGACAGTCTAGGTTTTTAAGGCTTTTCTCAAGAGGAGGGGAGAAGAATGATGAAAATTTGCCCATTTTTTGTTCAGAAATGTGAAATTTAAAGCCTCTTAATGGCCTTTGTCACACAATGAACAACTTTAATTGTCAAGAAATTGCTTTTCCAGGTTGACTGCCTGCTTAAACTAGATAGTATATAAAACAAGTCAACTCCTCAGAGTTCTACATGAAACATCTTGGTCATGGAGGTATTTACAGTTGTGCCTCTGTATGTTAAGCTCTATAGAAGTTGCTACCGTGATATTTTCAAAGCATGGCAAAAATTACAGAAGCAGCAAATTAAAAATTCCTGGAGCAAAAAATGAGGAAGTTAATTGTCTGGAATTAACACAGATATAACTAAATGAACCTTAACCCAAAACCAAGAGACTTATGTAACTCTATAATGGAAAAGGATACAGAAAAGGGGGGAGACGAAAGTATAGCAAAATGAAATGCCGAGGAGGATTAAAAAAAAAAAAGCCCCCCCAAACATTCTGGTCTAAGCAATGAAGGCAAAAAGGTAAGTGCTTCGAAACGTTATCTTTCGANAATTGCTTTTCCAGGTTGACTGCCTGCTTAAACTAGAGAGTATATAAAACAAGTCAACTCCTCAGAGTTCTACATGAAACAACTTGGTCATGGAGGTATTTACAGTTGTGCCTCTGTATGTTAAGCTCTATAGAAGTTGCTACCGTGATATTTTTAAAGCATGGCAAAAATTACAGAAGCAGCAAATTAAAAATTCCTGGAGCAAAAAATGAGGAAGTTAATTGTCTGGAATTAACACAGATATAACTAAATGAACCTTAACCCAAAACCAAGAGACTTATGTAACTCTATAATGGAAAAGGATACAGAAAAGGGGGGAGACGAAAGTATAGCAAAATGAAATGCCGAGGAGGATTAAAAAAAAAAAGCCCCCCCAAACATTCTGGTCTAAGCAATGAAGGCAAAAAGGAAGGTGCTTCGAAACGTTATCTTTCGATGTAAGGATATACAGTCATGGAATGGCTTGGGTTGGAAGGGACCTTAAATCATCTATTTTTAACCCCCGCCGTGGGCGGGGGCACCTTCCGCTAAACTCTGCATCTATGATACCTGAACTATTTCCTTTCCTTTCTCTTTTCTCTCTAGTTTAGGTATTAGCTCTTCAAGTACACGTCACTAACCCATTACAAGGGCAAAGGTATGTTACTAGAAGGAGTATTTGAATCATAATGTACACTTCTGTTTGGAGGATGCGCCTGAGCACCTGGAGAACGCAAGGTGATCACCCCCTTGGCCGGTCCAGCGCCAGGGACAGCTCTCCCTGCACTCGGCTGTATCACCGACGGGCCGCCCCTCGCACACTGAGGCGGTGCTGTACCCCGGGCAACCATGTCCCGGCCGGGAGCCCTGGGCCG
>VZTI01001442.1:280166-337006 GCA_013397865.1 Struthidea cinerea | reverse complement strand
GGTGCTCCCCGCAGTGCCGCACCGCCGGCAGAGCCCCTGGCCGCCGCCGGCCCTCCCGCAGCCCGTGCCGGCACCTCCGCCTCCCCTCCGCGCTCCCCCGCGGCATCACGTGTGGCGAGGGCGGACCGGGCCGGACCGCGCTGCCCCGCCCCGCTCTGCCCGGCGCTCTCCAGAGAACTCACTCGCCAGCGCTGCCGCTGCCTCCGCGCTTCCCTTCCCGCCTGCGACCTACACCTTCTGCCCGTCCCGGGGCGCCTCTCCGGGGAATAGGCGGCGGGGCGGAGCGGGGTGTGGGGCGGTGCCTGCCTGCGCTCCCTCCCCTGCGGCCGGGACAGCGCGGGGAGTCCGGGCGCGGGGCAGGGGGTGGGCCGGGGTTGCTGGCCGGAGGCGCCTCGGCTGCCAGAGGGACGGATCGTGCTTGGCGGGAGCGCGGACAGGGCGGCCAGCCCGGCCCGGGGCCGGGAGAGCGGGACACCCCGCGCCCGCTGCCAAAGCAGGAGCAGCGCCCGGCGCTCCCGGGAAGGGCCGCTCCCGGAACCCGGCGCCGGGGCCTCGCCTCCTGGAGGCCGTAACAAACGTGCGTCAAGCAGGGCAACATTTGGCATCCAATCTGGCTTTTAGAGAACCTTTAAAAAAAGCCTTATTGTTTTATAAACGCTGTTGACTACTCTGTAGGAAGGCATTTTTGGCTACAGGCACAGATTGGTCTTGAGCCGGCTGAAGCAGGAGTTTTAAACTTGGAGGGTGCTAAGTGCCTTTCTGTTTACCACCTTTGCAGGCAGCTTCCAGTTCCCAGCTGAAGACTCCCTCAAGCTGGTTCTGTAGGGATCGGTCTGCTGTTTAGCAAAACATGTGAAGGTTCCACACAGTAAAATCACTTTAAAGTGAACGCATTGATAGGAGGAATAAGAGTGAGATACCCTTTTTACTGGTGATGTAGAAAGGGACCTGGGGGTCCTGGCTGATAGCAAATTGAACGTGAGTCAGCAGTGCCCCGGCAGCCAGGAGGGCCAACCATGTCCTGGGGTGCATCAGGCGCAGCATCGCCAGCGGGATTGCCCCGCTCTGCTCTGCACTGGGGCCTCACCTTGAATATTGTGTGCAGTTTTGAGTGCCACAATATAAGAAAGATGTTAAACTATTAGAGAGTGTCCAAAGGTGGACTTTAAAGATGGTGAAGGGTCTTGAGGAGAAGCCATGTGAGCAGTGGTCTCTTCAGCCTGGAGGAGACTGAGGGGAGACCTCATTGCAGTCCACAATTTCCGCATGAGGGGAAGCAGAGGCGCTGACAGTGATCTCTCTTCTCTGGTGACCAGTGACAGAACCCAAGGGAATGGCCTGAAGCTGTGAAGTTGTGTCAGGGAAGGTTTAAGTTGGATATTAGAAAAAAGGTTTCTCAACCAAAGGATGGTTGAGCCCTAGAACAGGCTCTGCAGGGAAGTGGTCAGAGCACCAGCCTGACAAATTTCAAGAAGCGTTTGGACAACACTCTTGGGCACATGGTGTGACTCTTGGGGATGGCCTTGTGCAGAGCCAGGATGGACTTGGATGATCCCTATGGATCCCTTCAACTCAGGATATTCTATGATTGGAGCATACAAGCACCGTTCTGTAGCCTGGTTATGGGGACAGCAGGTGATATTTTGATGTCAGTCCCTCCTCCTTGACTAGTTACTAAGTGGAAGCCAGGTTGCATCTATTATAGACTATTCACTTCCTTACCCAATTACCATTCAATAATTCTGTTCCACCTCTAACACTGTGTGGGATTGTTGCAAAATGTGGCATATATAAAAATTTTCTTAAAGGATGTTCTTTGATGTTTGTTCTTTGTCTGCTTTTAAGCTTTATCAACAAGAAGGGATATTCAATCGGTGAAACAGATTAACAGCTAACAAGCATGCTCTAAGTGATGTCCAGGTGTTAGAAAAACAAATTACTTGGTAGAATTGCCTTGTTAGGGTTTAGGGCTTGACATGCTACAGAGATCTCAGACCTAGGGGAAGGTTAACAAAGCTTGGGAAGAAGGATGTACCACTGATAGTGGACACAAAGAATGCAGAATTTACAGGCCACAAAGACATCTGGGAGAACTCCCAAGGTAAAGAAGATACTAATAAACTGCTGAAATCAGCACTGACTGGGTAAATGATAATTCCAGCAGGGGGAGATTGTGACCACCGGCTCAGGGACTACCGACCCCAAAGAGAAAGACTGAGCATGGGACTAATTAGCATGAGAAGCAAGAGAATCATTAACCAATAAAAGAATACCAATTAATAAGAGAACACTAATTCCTTTCTTTGCTAAAATGTATAGAGTAAAAGGTTTTGGTAATTGGTGTGCATGATTTGTGCAGTAACACTGAGCAGCCCAGGACTGTGCAACTCTGAAATAAATAATGTCTCTCTTAAGTGTGTCATTACTGGCTTGTTGTACACTGGGTAACAAATCTGATTTTGGCAGAGAAGATTGCTCAGCATTTCAGGCAGTAGCTCCTGCTTTCTATATTTTATCGGTTTAGAGACTGAATTAATTAGCTAAGTATTCCATTGTTTTCTTCAAGTGCTGCTGTTTTTTGTTTGTTTGTTTAGGCACACACATTCAATATACGTAGTCGTGCTGAATCAAGGTTTTGAACTGTTACTCTAAGAGGAAGAATGTCTTCCTTTATCTCCCAGTAGTAGTCTGCCAGGCCCATCAGGTTTTCTTCCTAGCTTGTAGCAGAACCCTGAATCAAAAACTTACTACAAAAATAAACACCATTGCCACAATTAAAATCTATGCAAAAAAAAAGATAGCAAAATGGAGATTTATTTCATGGCTTCAATTACAAATGTGTTTACTTCCTGCTCAGCTGAAAAAAAATTGGAACGTACCACTGGCAATCTAAATGATTAACACTACATAAAAAAGTTCAGCTCAGAAATCACAAGCTACCAGTTTCAGTACCTGTAGGGATTTTTCCTAACAAAAATACTTATTTTAAAAAGCCCTGAACCACTTGACATGTATCATCACTGACGCACACTGAACACCCATGCCACAACACTGCAGCGCAGCTTTCTGATACGAAGTAATCATTCCTCCAGTGCTCCACAGTCCATGCAGCTGTGCACATCCTCCTCCTTGGAAAGCTATGTAGTCCTTCTTCTTTAAAGCACAGGGTCCAAGTTGCTGTGTTTATAACATTTCACCTATGTACAACCACTTCACATTATTGTGGAGCCCAGCACAGACTCTGAAGTGCCCCTTACTTGTGGCACCTGCTGCTTATGGTGTTCCATGACACAAGTTTGGCTCCCTCAGCTTTCATGTTGCAGAAATCCAGCCATGTGATCTCACTTTTGTTTCTAGCAAATTTTAGTCTTTTTGAACTTAACGTGCCCTCATAAGCACACATTTGGTAGAGACACACCAAGAGCTGTGGAAGGAAGCACTATTCAGTGGAAGGGCCAAGTCGAGAAGCACATGGGTATCGACATGTAATGACAGGTATGTCAATGTACCAATGCTCATGTGAAATATGGGACACAGGCAGGAACCAGCAAATAAATACCAAAAGACATTGAAACAAAAAACCCTCACCATACTGAAACACACAATGCTATCACATTTAACATTCTAACAGCTACAGCTTGAAATAGCAACTGGAACTTGAAGAAAAAAAAATTAAATCTCACTGTTGCAAATTTACAGTTGCTTTAGAATTGCTTTTTAAGGAGTGAAGGACACTCACTATTGAAAATTCAATTCAGTAAAAAGTTGTTACTGTTCATTACAGAAAGACAAACAAGCTAGCAATAAACTGGGCGCGAATGTTCTTTTTTCATACACAGGGATTTGATGTTCAATGCTTTATCAGTCATGTAAATTTATCAAAGTTAATTTGTTTTCTCCCATTCCCTCATCCAGCTACTCTCTGCACTCAAGGCAAGTACCTGCCAGTTTGCTTCAATGCCAGTCTTTTAACATTCTTGGTGCCAGTAATGTATGAGAATGCTAGAGGTGTATGGGACCAGATTACTTCAACTGAAAGCAGCAGTCAGATTTTTCTTCATGTATATGAGCTGATCACCTTAGTTACCCTTTGAAGTTAGTGAAGACGAATATCTCCTTCAACTACAACTTCTCACATCCTAAAGATGTTTTTTTCTCCCAGTGATTACACAGAGAAACTAGGATGAAGGGCTCAGATACAGGTATCTGAAATAATATCTGAAGGAAAATGTTCCCAGTGAATAGGCCCAATATTTTTAACAAACCATTCAAAAGTATTGTAGATTTTTATTTCTTAGTGCCCATAAACACACACACACACAATCCACATCTCTAAAGTTTAAATACTAAGTATGAAATGAAATTAAGTAACAGGGAACTTTGTGTACATGGCATTGGTCTAGACACAAGAGAAACATACAATTAGGGAACTCCACTGGAAGTTTTTGGTGAAAAGAGACTAACATCCATAGCAGTCATTGTGACTATTTTTCTGACTCCATTCTGTGCATTAAATAATTCTGTATTTCTCTTCTCAGAACTGTATTTAAACAAGTAATCTTTCTCAGAAAAAAAAAAAAAAGAAAAAAGGCTTCTTAATTTCCCTAGAGAATCAAACAGGCCAGCTGATAAGGAAACTTTAATCTTCCGTAATTAGCAATGGGAAGAAAAAATCCAGCACACTGGAAAGACAGACAATATTTGTAACTACAGTTACATACAAGCCTACTTTTTCTTCACCTTTTTCTCTTTGAATTTGAGTGTTCTGCACTATTCCAGGAGTCAGTTATGAGGTATGAAAAACCAATAAAAAGGTTAACATTATAACCATTTTAATAAAAGCCACTGCACTGTTTTCACTTTCAAAATAGTTCTGAAAATAAAGTAAAAAAATATTTAGTATTCTTAAAAGTCTTAAGGAAATTTTTATTACAAAAGCAGTCATCTTTGTGGCTTCTTTCGAACACAATTCTGCCACAACATTACACTCAGACATATGGGTATGCTTCATATTACCATTACACAAGTAATCACATTGAATTTCTACAGCAGTGAATATTAATTATATAAAACAAATAAACCCTCACAAAAATATGTACAGGTACCCAAAAAGCTAATCAAGAAGAAATGATGTTGTCTGTACTGAAAAGTAAACACCATTTTCAAATACTAACAAAACATTCAATTTGTTTGTCTGTTTCTTCCGTCTAAGACTCTTGAGTAAAAAGACTTCCACAGAGGAATTTCTACAACTTTGGTTTATAATGACCTAGAAAGAATTCATACCTCATACATATTAATCTAGTGGATGTCTTTAAAGCTGATATGGAAAGCAACAGGGAAAGCTATATATGTGGACTTTATGATGAGAATAATAATTTAAACTCAGGATGTCATATTCCAAATATACAGAAAAGACCTGATTATATTAAACACATTTATCTTCTGCTATAAATTAGCTCATCCAGCCAGATCCCAACTCTTTAATTCCTCATGACTGAAGAAGCTACGTGTTCTCCCTATCTGATTAGTAGTAGGCTACATATGGAAGGCCTTAAGAGCCTGCTGTTTCCAGTGAAGGGTGTATCTATTTCAGCACCTTTCAGATACATAAGTTGGTACTAAGCTGTGCTGGTCATTGGATGATGATTAGCCATACTGGTGCAGTGTTCTGCTTACCAGATACTTATCAAAGTGCATGCTTATATCATATTCAGAAACAAGTTTCTGAAAATTTTGTCCAGAAACCAGAAGAAATGGAAACAATTGCAATGGCTTTGTACCCTATGTGAACTAATTAGTCCTGCTGAGAAACAGGCTATATTTGCAGGAGAGGAGCACACATCCATGCCTCTGGTACCCTGACTAAAACCAGTATGGCAACCTTCTATATAATGAAGCCATGTTAGTTCGTTCAAAGCCAAATTTGTGGATAGCACCACACTGCCACAGCCTTACTGGCTAGATCTACAGTTAGTCTGGCAAAAATATTACATTAAAGTACCTGCATGACTTGTAGTACCCGAGCTAGCTTTGTCAGAGGATGCTTTGGTAGTTCTGCAGTATTGCAGTGTGCTCTGTGGACACACCTAGTTCTTGAAACAACTGTCATTTCCAAGCAAATTTATAATGTAAAAGTAGCCTATGGGAGGTTCAAAACATGGTATAGATGTAGAATGGCTCTACGGTGGTCAGATGAGAAGGTCACACAACATCCTGACCTGTGGCAGGAATTTCCCCGACACTTTAAGTGGTTCCACGCATAGATGAGTTGTGTGTGGAGAATGTTAAACAGTCTCATATAATCGATGGACAGATTAGGAAAGCTACAAATACTGCACTGATCAATTTCTCCCCGGGGACATGGTTGGCAAGAATAAAGGAATATGAAAAGACAGGTAGAGTTCCCCAGTTTTCATATAGCATGAAATATCAAACTTCCAATCTTAAACAAATGCAAACATCTCAAAAAACCACAAACAAACTGGAAAACCCAACCACCAGGAAATAAACAGACATGTGACTACTTCCTGAAGCAGGAATATAAATATTAGTACATGACAAACAACTCTGGACAGCCAGAGTTCAAATTGTATTAAAGCATAGCCCCTTTTGAGAGGTAACACAGTATCACCATAAACCACCTCTGAATCATCCCACATTGATGTTCTCAGTTTATGCATTAACAGCTATGCTTATTTATCTGCCCCTTCAGCAAACACACGAGCCATGGGAGACAAAGGTGAAGCCAAGTTCTTCCAGGTAACAGATCAACAGTCAGGGTCAGGTCTTCTGCACAGTTACTCTTCCACAGAAATTACCTCTTTATTCCCCAGCAATACAGGAGCTGAAAGGTGTAATGTCCTTAACCAGAAAGCACTGAATTGCCTGAGAACACAGCAATTAGCTCCTCCAGACACTATACTGTATTTAGACCACTGACCTGCTACAGGAGCTAAAGCAATTCTGACTTGTCCGTGTTGTCTGTGCTACATGAGGCTGCCTGCAATAACAGAAACTCTACCTGACTCCTCTGTTGCCTCACCTTCTTTTCATTAGCTGCTTGCTAAAAATCTCCATCTCCATCTAAGAGTATTTTCTACACTCAAGCATACCTCAGCAGTACAGGGGCTGAGAGATATTTATGGTCAAATCCTTGCCCTTATTTACTCCTGTACAAATCTGACACTTCACAGCCTAGAGACAGAAATGAGCATAAGGGCTTAACTCAAATTATATGAGTAGACTGATGTGCTGGAGAGAATTCATTCTTCCACTGGCTCTGCAGGACTGGCACTGGAAGGCAGTAATAAAACTGAAGTGGACAGATATTTTTCATACTTGAAAAGATCAGGATTTAAACAGGAAATTGCACTTTTAAGTATCACTTTCAGAAATAAAACTGCCTCCTGCTATTCATCCTGCTACTAAAAAGTCAGATGAAGATATCAAATTACAAGTGTATGCTGTGAAATTCCATCTGCATTGCTTTCATATACCTATAAAAATGTTCTAATGGACCTTAAAAGCAGTTCAAGTAAAAATAAAATGATCCCTCAAGCTGAAATGTTAGGATCTGTAGGAGGGCAATACTGGACATTCAAGTGTGCGGTGCTGGTCGTGTTGTTTTTGAGAAATGATGACCGAATCCTGTACATGGTCAGAAGTACCCATGTAACAGTAGTCGTAAACAGCATGCACGGGCAACCTGAAAAGGAACATCAGGCACCGCCTTTCTTTTGCAACTGCTCCAGTTTTCTTCTTAAGAGGTTGTAGTTTTCCTTGGTTCCGGGTGCCGTAGGATCAAGCTTCAGAGAGACTTCATAGTGCTTCTTTGCTAAGTCAAGGTTTCCCCAGCGATGATAAAGCACAGCTGGAACATCAATGGGGAATTTCATTAGCAATATTGTTGAATAACGTACAATCTTGCCAATCACTTGGAAAACAACATTGAAGTATTTGTTTCCAGCGAGGGTCTGTCACTGGCTGGTGGCACAGTAGCTGCTTGTTCTGTTGCCAAATGCAGGAGCAAAGCCTGGGAGCAGAACTGGCATGGGAATGATGAAGGAATGAATTACAATGGAGCCATAAATGGCAGCTCTTATCTGGTGAGCTCATTGCGGGTTACAAGCATAGCATAAATGAACCAATTTGCAGACACTAAAGTGCAGCTACCTCTGGGCTGGATTGTGCAGCCCTCTTGATCTGTCATATTGTGTGACAGCTTTTCTGGTTTTAGCGACCTGTTCTTCTGGCTGGCAGTTCTTCTAGAAAGTAAAATAGAAATCTGCCCAGCAGGAAGAAGGCTCAAAAGATTGCTTTTTATTTTTAAACACAATGACTATGAAGCAAATAAACAATACAGCTGATAAGAGTTAGAAAGGCTCTTACCCAAATTACCGTGATAACTGGCAGCATTTGGATTGGCTTTAATTGCCTTGAGGAACAAAGCTTCAGATTCCTGAATAATTCAAAATAACAAGTCATCAGGAAAGTCCATTCTCATATATATATAAAGCAATGCCAAATTTACCCAGCATTGTAATTAAAAACCCTCCGAAATGATGCCATATCTATATGATACCACCATATAAATATCCTGAGCCTGCCTGAACCTGTAGCTCAGGTGGCTACGGCCCCCTGAAAACAGTCATAATGCTACAAATTAGTGTCATGCTTTCACAGGCTGCTGTAATTTTAACAGAAAGTTATTAAGCACTAGTGAAGTTTGCTCTTTGCTCTTTACCTAAAGTACCTTTTTAAAAAAAATATTTATAGTATTTTCAAACATAACCTGCTGAAGTTTTCCCTACTTATGCAATCAAATTAAGGTTAATGGAATTCAGTATCTAAGCAAAATGCTTTTCGACACCTTTCCTTTTACAGTAGTTTTAGCATTAAAAATAGGGGCATTGCAGTAAATCCCTTTCAAACACGTTTCATTGTGGTTCCCAATGAAGAGTAGCTGAGTACCTTTTATTTAAAAAATCATGCCAAATCATATCATGCCACACAACATCCTTCACACTTTCCTCACCAGTTATCTTCTCTGTATTACCACTTACTGTGTACTCTTAAGACTCTTGATATCTGAGTACTTCTTAGAAAACCTCAGCTCCCTCACCAAATATTCAGAGAATAATTTACTGCTAAATTTATTCTCTAGTTAAAACAATTCTGTTTTTCCAAACTAGCTGCTAATATAGATACTTCTTTCCCAGAGCATATTTCCTGCAGAAGTTTAAAAAGTCACAGCCCCCCAATCCAAATGGAGCATATTTACTCGCTGACATGCAAGTTTAGATACTTGAGAGCACACTTTACATAGATTTCTATGCTGTGCTTTAGGGAAAGTTGTTCATTCAGTTTCAATGCAAATGATTTGAAGATAAAATTACCTCAATGTGGTAGGCTTCCGTCTGAATGCACATACTTGCTGTCTGAGGTATGTGAGAACAGTAACATGGAGAAAAGTCCTTTCCTTTGTGCTAAGCTTTTACTGCTTAAAATATAATACAGGCTCTACTGAAAAAGAAAACCTGTCAGCCAGATTTTTGGTTCCACCATCTTCTCATGTCAAGCATGAAATAACTCTCTGTACGGGCCCCTTCAGGGGAAAATAAATTTCTGATGTCAAGATTGAGTCACTCAGCTCTGAGTGACTTAAGAGCCTCCCCATATGTCCAAATTCAAGCCCAAACTAAAAGCATTGCTGAGCACAGCTGAGGCTGCCATTCTCAAGGCAGGAGAGACCCATGCGGAAAGTGCCTTCATCTCCACAGGCCAAGGAAATTACAAACCCCAGGGTTCTAAGAGCTTCTCCAGTGGAGGGCCACAAAGATGATGAGGGGACTGAAGCATCTCTGTTATGAGAAAAGGCAGAAGGAGCTGGGCCTGTTAAGCCTCCAGAAGAGATGACTGAGGGGGACCTCATCGATGTCTGAGTATCCGAAGGGAGTGTGCCAAAAGGATGGATCCAGGCACTTCTCATTCATGCCATGCAACAGCACAACAGGCAATGAGCAGAAACTGATGCACAGGCAGTTCCACCTGAACATGAGGAAGAACTTCTTTACTGTACAGGTGACAGAGCACTGGAACAGACTGACCAGAGAGGCTGTGGAGCGTCCTTCCCTTGAGATACTCAAAACCTGCTCAGATGCGATCCTGTGCAACCTGCTCTAGGTGAACCTGCTCTAGCAGGGGGTTGGATGAGACAATCTCCAGAGGTCCCTTCCAACCCCAAGCAATCTGTGATTCTAGTTTTGTTTCAGGAGAAGGAATACTTGGATAGGAGTTAACAAGGGAACAAGATGTCTGCAAATTTAAGAGTATATGACTCCACAGTGCAAATTTTAGCATGGCTTTTCTATGGCATGAGCAGTTGGTCCAGCATTCTCATACCCAGACTATTAAAGTTCCTGGATGCACTGGTCTCTTTGAAACCCATACTATTTAGTGACTTCATTCATGTTTTGGATGATGGGACTGAATGAGGTTTCAAAACTTTACAGATAGCACCTAAGAGGAGGGTGTGAGAAATACACTGGAGGGGAGAACAGCTACTTGGAGGGACCTGGGCAGGGCAGAGAAACACACTAGCAGGAATCACAGAATGGTTGAGGCTGCAATGGACCTCTGGCCATGTGATTTCCCCTATTAGCACTTTGAGACCTGGAGTATGTGTTCAGGCTGGGGGTCTCCATTACAAGAAACACACAGACATACTCCAGTGAGTCTTGCAGAGAGCCACAAAGACGGTACGAGGCTGGAGCACAGGACATGCAAGGAACAGCTGAGAGAACTGGATCTTTTCAGCCTTCAGGAGAGAAGATGAAGGTGCTGCCTACAACTGCTTGATGAGATAATACAGGGAAGATGGAAACAGACTCTTCTCACATGTAAGATGGGCTGAGACATAATGGATGCAAGCTGGCATACAAGAAATACCAATAAAGGAAACATCAATATTTTTTTTATCATAAAGTTGGTCAAGCATTGAAACATGCTGTCCAGAGAGGTTTTAGAATCTCTATCCACAGAGATATTTAGGATTCAACTGGAACTGGCCCTGGTTTGGGTTAGGGGTTGGATTAGGTGACCTCTAGATGTCTTTTCCAGGCAAAATTATTGCACGATTACCATGTTTCTCAGTCACCTGAGAAACATACTGAGACTCAAAAATATGGCAAGAGGTGCAAGATAACCTCCTCTTTTCATACAACTCTGCAGTCCTAAAAATCAACAGTGGATTGGCACTTGAAACCATGTAGTAATTTTAAGTCCCACAAAGCTGTATTTTTTCCCACTCCAAATTTTTGTGTTTTGGCCTAATAACTAAACATCTTTTTTCCTCACTGGGCAGGTTAACATCAATCAAAATGAAAGATAAGCTGACCATTTAATTCAGTCTTATGCCTAAAAGTTGCCACCTACACAGAGCAGAAGCACCTAATGTACAGACTTGCATCCTTTCACTGCTGAAGCACAGTGGGACAACACGTGCAGTGTGCTTCCAGATAATTTAATGAAATAGATATTCAAGAGCTGGCTGCCATTACCATACATCTTCAACTCCATGCTCAGAATATTTTTATCACCACTACTTTGCTCAGCAGCTAGCAGAAACATACTGGTTGATTAAAGGCTATTTAAGGTGCATCATATTCATATTACTGTGGATATATGGAGTAAATATACATACCAGTACATCAATGATATTTCAGATTGCTGCATCTTGCCAAATCTTTAAGTGTTGCCAAGAAACTTGCAGCTTGCCTATAGCAAAGGCTTGGGGTAAGCACACTGCATTCCATCTGCTGCCAAGGCCACAAAATTGTAGTCTGGCTTTATTTCAAATACAAAAAATGCTGAATGGTTTCAATTTATTGCACTTTTTACAGAAAAAGCATAGATGTATACATAACAAAAATATAGCACACATCTTTTTCAAAGAACTAAAGATAGCTTGTTTCTTCATCCATTGAGATAAGAACAAGCAATTAAAGGAGAATCTAGCTTGGTGTAACAGACATTAATTAAAAAACCCAAACAAAACCACAGAAACAACTCATCTTTTATGTGCTTTTCTTTCTGGAACAATAAATCATTCATCAGTCAATGCAAACAAAAAATAAAGGGCTATTTCTTATTTTTTGTGACGTAGGAAACCTATCTTCTGCTGAAAATCAAAGTGCATTTGAAACTGAAGGACAATGTTGTGTGCTTATTGGAAGGAAATCTCTCACAACATAATAAAACTTTCTTGACTCAATGTCTTTTAAAATAAGAGACAACAAAAATCCCCAGAACAAATCTTCCTTTGTGGCAACAAAGCCAATGTAGTAGCAACTTTCATACGTAACGAGACACGTAACGAGTAACCTAATAAATGAAATGCCTGAGGTTATACAACACATCAGACACAGCCAGGCAGAACTCTGAAAATCACCTCCATCACCTTGACAGTCTCCATCCCCCGTTCCTCCCCTCTAATTCCATTCAATAAAAATCCTTGAAGAGCCCTCCACTTCTCTGTTTTTACATGGTGAGGGGGTGGACAAGAAACCTGAATTTTTCATGCTTTTTTTTGTCAGTGAGCATTCTCCCATGACAAACAAATCTGTATCTCCTCTTTCCAGGCAATGCAAAATACAGCTGCTGAGATCATAACCTTTCTAAGTGAGCCCACTTTCCAATTCCTTTAATTTGCTCTCCCTGTTATAACCCATCAGTTTTAAGTGACTATTTAAGCTCTGCACAAACCTACTACTCCATTTTGAACTATTAAAACACTCACTGGCGCTCTGCTTTTTTTCCTGGGCTCCACTATTCCTTTTGCTTTTTTCAGAATGTGGACTTAAAAGCTGCACTTTCCCCTACTCTTATTTCTACTTTGTCTCCAACACGTTCTCCTGCAGCATAATAACCTTTCAGGGCTGGCAATCAAAACCACCATCTTCTTTTTTATTTTTTAAATCCACCAAGGCAGACTTGACACTCCTACACCTGGAAAAGTTTTCTAGCTTGTTTTCAACTTATTTTTTCTACTTTATTTCATTATAAATGCTCTTTATTCTGTCATGCTACATATTCTTCCCAATGAATGACTATAAAATCCTCTATTCTTCCACAGTCATGACTCACCAAAATAATTCTAGCAATTACCTCCTCCATAATCTCATACCTTATGCATTCTGGATGTTAATTTGTATCCTTCTAGAACTTTGTTAAACTAACCTAAAATATATATTTTATAACAGTCTCAGGTGGAGAGAGAAAAGAATTAGAGTATACAGGAAAAAAAACCCAGCCAGTCTAGAAAAACAGCAACAGGGTGTTTAACAGCATCACTAATGCAAACAAAACCAAGTGCTGGGTTGTCACAGGCCCTGGCTTCACAAGTGGACAGGTCAGGACTCCACAGCTGAACAATACTGGAGAAATTTAAGTGGTCACAGTAACTGCTGGACAAATGTATATATTTAGAGGATCATAGAATCATTAAAGTTGGAAAAGACCTTTCAGATCATGAGGTCCAACTGTCGACCCAGCACCACCAACATGTTCACCATTAAACCATGTCCTTGAGTGCCATATCCACCCATTTTTGGAACACTTCCAGGGATGGTGACTCCACCACTTCCCTGGGCAATCTGGTCCAATGTTTTACAACCCCTTTTCTGAAAAAAATTTCCTAATATCTAATCTAAACCTTCCCTGGTGCAACTTAGGCCATTTCCTCTTGTCAAGTTTCATAACATAAAATCTTCTTACTTTGTATATAATGAGGATGTTCCTTCAGTGCTGCTAACGTTATCACTGTCAAAAAGACATCAAACCCCTTAAAAGCCAAGCTTCAGTAAATGATGTTTTTCTGAGGAACACTAGAACTTGATTATTAATTTGTCCCTATCATATACATAAATCACTGACTATAGAGTCAGTTTAAACAACTAACGATATTAAATGTGTATGATTTATTCTCTATCAGCTCATATAATTCCCTTTGGAAAACAAGTCAATCTCATCATTTTCATTACATTTACTACTTGCAAACAAAGGTAGCCAATGCTGAGGTATCCCTCACAGGCTGGTCCACTGCATCCAAGAGAAAGTTCAATACATTGCTCAATGTATGGACTTTCTCTCATAGTATTCTGAGATCACCCAGGTATCCCATCCTCAATCTGGGATTAACAGACTTGTATTATTATATTTTAGATAGTGTCTGAGGCAAAAAGGCTAGCATTCTTATCTGTCTATCTATATTCACAGAATACATAGCAAAAGTACAAGGACTAGCCTGTCCCATCCAATTTGAGTTCCTGAAACAAGGTCTCTAATTCAATGCAGGCTCTCTCCCTCGGCAGTGAAGCAACACAAGACTCTAACTGCCCTCTAGTGTGCTTAAGAGCCTATTTCTCTCCACTGACCGCTGACACAGTGTAGGGCAGCAACATTTGTAACCCAGGCATCTAAAATAAGGAGACAGAAACTCAAGCCAGAATCACACACCAACACTGTGACAGAAAGGGGCATTGAAACCTGATTATCTAAGTCACAGTCCACAATGGTCTCCTCAAATGGCTTCTACAAAACATTTAGATGGAGTTTAATTAAGGGAAAAGCCCCAGCTAAACCAACCCAAAGCCCTACAGTCAAAAAGCTCTAGTTACCTACCTTATATTTTTGTGATTTCCCCAGTACATTAGCCAAGGAAAACATAAGGGAATGATCATTAGGTATTAATTCCAGGGCTTCTCTTCCAACTGCTTCTGCTTGAGCTAGATTGCCTGAGAGCCCAGGCAGAAGAAAAAGAGAAGGCATGTTTCAACACAGCCTTATTAGTTACTTTTCATGATGCAAGCACACATATTTTACAAATAGCTGATTGCATAATTTTTTAAAGAAAACCAGGTATCACACACACACACACACCAATGTAAAATCCTGCAGATTGAGGTAACAGAAGGTCTTAATTTTGTTTTCAACAAGTAACACCATCAGAAGAACAACAAAGCACAGATTAAAAAGTTCTGGAATTTAATCTATAATACAAACATGCTTGCACAATGATGGCATTCCAAGTAAGTATCACAAATTCAATGTATGGGCTGGATTTCAAGTGATGCTTTAAAATCACTGAGTTAGAAGGCATTCTTATATTATTAGAGTGTCTGTCTAGGTAGCCAAAGAAGAAGTAGAGATCCTTTTAGATAAAAACAGATAAAGCTTTAAGTTTTTCTAGACACTGAATTATTCATTGAAACATTCAAATAGACTTTTACCTGTGTTATCAAGCAATATTATCATATTGTTCCAAGCCAAACTGTGCTCTGGTTTTAGGACTGTAGCGTTCCTCCATGCATTCAATGCATCTATATGGCGATTCAAATCTGCATACTAAAACAAAAGAAAAATCCAGTAATTTTGTTATTACTTGCTTTATTTTCCTCTCATGCACTAAAGACTCTAAAGAGTTGTTAACGTCTTGCTCCTTTCTAGTAGGATTTCTTTTTATAGACAAAAATAAGAAATGTAAAAGGAATACTCTTGTAGTATGGAAGATAAGAGTGCTATATACTAATTTTCCTTTTCTCTGGGAGCGAGGCTTGTCTTCAAATATGCATGTACCAATAGAATAAGGAGAAGGGACAGCACACAACTTAGAAATCTGCACAAGAGAATTAGTGAATATTTAATGTACATATTTCCAAGAATCTAATTTGAATTTTTTGGCATAGTTCTAGTAGCTACCAACATACTAATGAAGGCAAAACAGTCTAATATTGAGAAATGATTAATAGCACCTTTTGGAAATAAAAATTTAAAATCTGTATTTTTGTTTATACTTCTTTATATGATAAAGTAGGATTACCAAAGGTTGTATGGAAGGAAGTATACCAGGAAAGCAAGAGGAAAAGCTACTGAAAGTATGAAATCAGCCTAAACCACAATACAAGCAAACTGGGATAACTATCAGCTTTTTAACAGTACAGCAGAATTATATAAATCTATCTATACACACATAGAGAGACACAGATTCCAGTCACAGCTATCATTTAAGCACTTACCAACCGCCCTAAATTGTAGTAACAATCTGGATATTTTTTTCTGTGTTTAATTGCTGTCCAGTAGCTTTGCTCTGCCTCTTCAAACCTTCTTAAACTGTTCTGTACTATTCCTAGATTCATCCACGCAGCAGCAAAATCAGGTCTGGGCAAATTGGGAAAAAAACACCAAGAGAGAGGTCAATTAAGCATTGGAAACACAAGATCCTATTGTATCATTTTGGCTCAGTTGGTGCAAAACACTGCTTAGCATTGGTTTAAACATACTGTATTTGTACAGCTAAGGACAGCAACTCCTCTGCTTCATGGAGCTCATTTCTTTCTTTCAGAATATTTCCAAGGTTGTTCATGGCATGTACATATTTTGGATTCAACCTAAAATTCAAAATTTAAGAGATTATTATTATTATGT
The DNA here is from genome assembly GCA_013397865.1 of Struthidea cinerea. Lineage (NCBI taxonomy): Eukaryota > Metazoa > Chordata > Aves > Passeriformes > Corcoracidae > Struthidea > Struthidea cinerea. The sequence goes on along the minus strand of VZTI01001442.1, from coordinate 320,521 downwards.
ATGAACATGTATTAATATATGCAAATTGCTAGCTGTGCAATGCTGCAGAACATGAAAATGAATACCTAAGCATTTTCTTCATGTTAAACATGAAAGCAGTTTTAGGACAATCATTAAAGCAGTAAAATTTCTAATACCTTACAGCTTCTCTGTAGTATTTGATTGCAGCACTTTGATTTCCTTTGTCAGCCAGGTTTTTGCCAACATTGTAGTGCACCTGAAAACACAGATGGATATTCCACCAGATGCCACACAGTCAGATATTTTGTGGAAGCAAGTAGCTAAAAATTCTTTCTCCAAAAAGAAACAGTCAGCATTTGTGTCATTCACTGCTGGCTTTTGGTGTAGGTTGATACTTAAGACTGGACAATTCATACAATGAAGACAGTAAGAAAAAATCTGAGGAATATATTAATAGATCAGCTTACCTGTTCCAGCTATTTAAGAGAGATTATTCACTTCCTAGTTTTACACGTGAGATCACCACACCTTTCACAAAACACTTTGTATGGAGACCTCCCGCTCTTAATTTTGTTTATTTGTCAGGTAAGTAAGAGAAAGTTTGACGCAAATTGAATCTGTCATAGCAGAAGAAACACTGCAGCAATGTAAGTGTCAATTAAACTTTGTTTTCATTATAGCATAAACTAGAAGAAACTCAGCATTCACAGAAAAACCAAACAAAAGGTAACAGACAGACACAATTATTGTCTTAGGATAAAAATGCATCAAAGAGCATTTCTGAAATAATATGTACAGCAACATGTTGAAGACTTTGCCTGTTAAAAACTGAAGAATGAAGGAAGGATCTAGAGCTTTCAGACTACAGGGAAGAAGGTGCATCATCCTAATTTATGGCAAGAGTAAATAGGAATAAATATATTTCAGGACAAATCTGAGTTGGAAGACATCTCAAATCCTACTTTAAGACAAATTTCAGACTATGTTACCTGCTTGAAAAGTACTGTGAATACTGACTCTTGAAAAGAGATTTCTCAGCACCTGGATCAGGACTCATTATTTAGATTACCTTACTATTTGAAATCAAATTGTATATACTTCATCTAAAACAAGCACATATGGTAATTTCTTCCAAACTTTGAAAATCCAATTTAAAAACAATATACAGTAATAACTTCAGATTGAAGTCCAAAAAGATAGGTTTGTAGTGCACTTGGATAAGTCTAATTCACCTTCTGCATTGAAAAAAGGATTTTCTCTGATGTGTCCATTAACTGAAAAATCCTAATTGCAGTTGGCACAGTATTGATCCAGCACACACAATTGTTGGAGCCTGGTTGTTATGCTATTTAATTATTGAATTTCATCTCTGTATGATTGTAACTATGTAGTAACATACCATCAACCAATAAAGTTAAGGACATTTTCCATGCTTTCTTGAATGGGCGAAAAAGTATTTTCACTGGTTTTAAGGAGAGCAGAGATGCTGTAAAGCTTACTAAGCATGCACAGAGGCAGCTCCTCACACTGTAAGACATAAAACAGCACACAAATTCAGCATCCCATAAAAGCAGTTCTAGCACAGCTTCCACGAAGAAAAAAATCCTGGCACTGTGTTGTACATTCATAAAAATATGACAAGGCCCAGGGCCAAGAAGCAACAGAACGGTACATTTATATCAAGAAATAACCAAACAAAGATCAATTGACAGTGTCAAAAAATACAAAAAGATGGTGCAGCATTTTCCCAGGAGTCATTAAAATAAAATGAAGTACCCTGAAAGATGTTTCTTAGGACTGAATTCTATTTATATATCTCTTCCAGAAATTTTTCAGAATGCTAACATTCTTACCAAACTGGATTGCTCTGATTATATATGCTGAAGATCACATATTCAAATTTCACCCAGATAAAAGATAAATTGTGGCAACACAGAGGAAGTACTTAAAGATGTCACTGAATACTCTATGTTAGCCCTTGAAGTACCTGACTTTACACTTCAGTATCGGCAAACAAAATTATATTTAACTCAATTCAATTTCATTCTTTAAGAAGATTTACAAAGTGAAATTTGACTAAAGATTGGGACAGAGCAGATGAGAAAAATGTTGGTGTACACCAACCACTCAGTCTTTCACATGCCAGCTATCTTGTGTTAGGAAACAGCACTTCACTTTCTCTTTTTCACAGGTTTTTTTTAAAACATGTAGTATCTCCACATCCTTTTTTTTTCCCAAAAGCAGCATCAGCAAGAATATTTTTCTCATGTAAACAGAATTGTGCAGTCTGAAGAAAACTGAGAGATATCAATTCTCTCAAGTCAAAACATCAAATGAAATATTAAGTGCACTTTTGTGAACTGAACTAAAAAGATGTACTATAGTCTATTAAAGCTGATAGCACAACAATTTAAATAAACTATTAGCATTTTCAGTGGTGTATTTCTTTTGTCCTCAGCTATAGCTTCTGTGTGAAAGGAAATGATGTTTCTATACAACACTCCCAAAAATGAAGGGCTCCTTGCTGCATGTAAGTTTTCTAATTTCCCTTCAGGTGAAATTGTAGCTTTAGTTCCTCTCAATGTGGTGGTGACAAGGAAGGGAAGAGGGGAAAAAAACCTAAGCCAAACATACCAAAAGAAGTGCCCAGCATACCATAAATATCCAATGACAAAACCAGTTCTGCAATGGATTATAAGATGCAGTAACTTCCTGCTCTTAAGAACAGAAGCAGCAAAGGGTTTCCAGGCACACATGCTCATTGCAGAGGTGCAGGTTACTTCTGCCATCCAGCCGTGTCTCTCACTTCACTGGCCGCGGCAGAGAGACGCCAAGGTCAGCCTTCAGCTCACTCAAAGCAGGCCTGCAGTAACCACCTGCTGTCTGCTGAGCACAAGGTGTGACTCTCCTGCACAACATGGGGACACAAGTGCTTTCTATGTACCAATTGCTGGGAAGGAGGTGGTCTTTAATAATGAGGGGCCGGTGAGTTGTTTTAAATTTCATCTCTAGAGGTGTGGTTCTTCTGGTTTTGACAGATACTGTGCATGCCAGCCTGGGAGGGAAGAGTTTCCTTTCCTGGTTAAACATTTAAGAGCAGACAGAGCCCTTCCTTATTAAATGATTAAATATTAACTGGAAATGACGTATTACATTATACCCAGATGATCCTTTATCAGTCTTAAACAGGCAATTACTTCACAGTAATAGCTCTAAAAGGAGCATTCTCAGGGATGCATAACAACATAGTATTCTCTGAAATCTAGACAATCAGGTAAAAATACTCTAGGGTAGAACCTACTTTCTCTCAACAGGCATGTGTTGTTTAATTAACATAACCATGGCACCACAGCCTAGCCAAGGAATAGGCTCTAAGTGTTTGTCTGTTTGCAGTACTTCAATCAGCCTAAGAAGCCTGTATAAAAAAGAAAAAGCACTGCATATTATTCTGTGCTAGATATACATAGTACTTGAACTTGTATTTAAATGTTAAATTTAAACAAAGAGAGAAAAAAATTATATTTTCCATTACAAAAATGAAATTATTGCCAGCCTGATTTATTTTTGCCTTTTTTCCCCCCTCAAAGTAGCATCGGAAGAAATTGAAGTGTAGTATCATCTTCCAGGAGGTACATCCCCTCAGTTGGAGCACTACTATTATCACCAATTTTACTCTCTCTTCCTAGCTGGTTATAATCACTTTTTCAGCAAATATGAACATTTGCTGAAAAGGATGAAAGCAAAGCACAGATGTCAAAATTTCTCCAGGAACATGTAGATGCCTCTGTTCAATGCCAGCTCCTGTCATCAGTCTTCTCTTTCTTCTACTACTAAAACTCTGTTTTCTAAATAATAACAAAACAAAGCTTTTTTGATAGTCACATCTTGTTTGTGTATCAAATGTTGTCTAAAGGTTCTTCTGCATGACTGTGCTTGTATACACAAAAATTGACATCTCAAATGGTGGCAAAACACTGCAAATAGCCCATATAAATACAGCCCACAGCACCTAAGTTAAATTCCTGAGAAGATAATCCCCTTTTAATATATAGCATAAAAAAAAAAAAACCAAACAAACTTCAATATCAAAAAGAAATGTCCTCTAGATCAGCTTCCTTAAGGATCAAAGATCAGATCCTCAGGCAGCATTAAATCTTGTTCTGTCAACAAAGAGGTTTTACAGGGCCTTTTAAAAAAGTATAGAAACTAGTCTCACAAACTTATTGTACCTTTTCAGTATTAGCATGGCTTGTCTCTGACAAACTTGTATCTATAATTATTGCAGTTTGCACAAAGCATCAAGTTCAAAGTTACTTGCCCTGGTATGTCAAGGCAGATAGTAACATTATGTTGAGATTATTTTAACTTCCTTGCTTATTATTGCAGAAAAGTTGCTACTGAAATGGCTTTTCAAAAATTACATTTATTAATTTCTATCCTTTAAAGAAAAGCCAGTAGCAAGGAGACTGTAGAGATTACATGTAAAATAACAACAATTTACAATCATTTAAATTCATTTATTTCAAATCTAGGAAAATAAAAATGCTGGCTATTTCCCATGTATGTAACAATGTAACTACAATTATTTATTTAGATAATCAATGAGAGGAAGTCATCCAGGAATAAAGACCATCTCTGGATTCTTAACTGCTATGGCTTTTCTAAAAGCTGAGAAAAAAACCCTCAGTTCTTCCTGAGTGCAACCTTTCCAAAGGCAAAAAAAAAAAAAAAAAAGCCAGCAAGATGAGTGTTTTGGGGAATAATCTTTAAAATTAAAAGAAACAATGTGTAATGACTTCAGAAGGTGAGGAGCAATCCAGCAATGTCTAGAAATAGTGAACAGCAGTAGGGCAGGGGCAAAATCTCACATAATCTTATGTATCTACATCTGCTCTAGTTGTCAGGACTTCTTTTATCATCAGTGGAGAGAAAGACAGAAATCTAGGATGCAGACCTTCTGAGTTATGTCTCTCATTTAGTCCAATGTGATGAACCACATGCTAAAAGAAACAGCTTCTTCTCCCCAGGAGAAGAATCCGATCCGTACAGTATGAAAAAAAGGTGGTAGGAAAAATGGAATCAATATACAGGCACCTCCTGTTCAGCTAAGGAAAATACTGCCAAATGTATTAAAAATGTGTACTGTTCCAGTCTAATGACCTTTGAAACCAACCTGAGTGCAGGGCCATGCAAGTTCAAATGTGTGACATGCTCCTGGACATGTTTAACCAAGATGTGTAACATACTGCTTTATCTCTCTTAAAAAAACCCACCCACTCACCCGTAGGTATTTATAGATATATATCTCTGTGTGTGTGTATATCTATATGTATATCTCATATATATTTTTTAAAATATTGTAAATAAATAACATTTAAAATAAATTTTAAAATATTTAAAACATTTAAAAATCTGTATTGGGAGCTTTTTTTTAGAGGTCATAGTATTTGTAGCTTCATTATGGTACCTGATTATTTCCAATAAATTTTAAAGTCACTGCAACATTTATTAAAGTTGATCTGTCATCCTCTTGAGCCAGATGTGTCACTACTCAAGCCACTAGATTCACTACTATGCCAGACAATCTCATTTAATGCAGTTTCCTCATCTTTATCTAAAGATATGCTTAAAGATGACGAGTAGTGAAATTAGAGAAGGCAGTGCTGTTACTACTTGTTATTTAGAATTAGGGTAAGTTTACCCTGTACTTCCCACACAGACTATTTGGAACTAAAAAGAGCTGTACCACAAAACATGAACAGCTTTTTCTGCTAGTTAGGATTTGAGATCCTGCTACATAATGGAAGTAAGGCATGACCACATTAGACATACTTAATATGTTTCAGGAACAACAAGAAAAAGCTATTATCTACGTGCCATTCTTTGGTCTGCACCAGCCTCCCACTGAAATAAATGGGTCACTGAAAGAAAGTCCTGTGGAGTCATTTTTAAAGGAAGCCTGTAATTTCAAGACAACTGAAGATCAGAACAAAACCTAGTTCAAATTTTTACATTTACCTTTGTCAAAATTAAATAAATATAGCGGAGTTCATAAAGAAAACAAAAGAGATGCTCTTAACACATGGACTCTCTAATGTTTCTGCTTAGGAAAGTTCCCTACTTATTGTGATTTCAAAGTTACATCCTTCAGCAAAATTGAAATGTGAGCCTACAATCCCTTCCCTGTTCACATCACCACGCTTTCCACTTGCACAAGCTGTCACCAGCAGAAATACAGCTCAGGCATGTCTACAGTGCCCAGTGTTGACAAACACAAGCTCATTTTGCCTGTACATTCATTGGCTTTAAACCAGCTGCATTAGTTCAGTAGCTTGTGCACAGCTTATCGGCTCAAGCACAGTAGTGTGAGAGCACAGCTACACAGCTTCCCAGCCAGGCATGGCTGGAGTCCAAGGAGCTTGGAGCACAGGCAAAGAGTGTGGATCTGTCTGAAGCACTCTTACCATGGCAGATGGATGGAGTTACACACAAAGAAAACAGATTGCATTTGCTCCATTTATAGTATGCGTTTGTCATCCAGAAGACAAGATATACTGAGGTCAGCATTAAAAAGAAGATGGTTGCCTACCACTGCCACACAGTAAAATACAACAGCTCTTTTCCCATGTATTAAAATCTGAGATTACCAAAAGATGCCACCATGTTGTAAATATTGGCCATAAATATTTTTTACAGCTCACTGCTGCATATTTGTATTCCAGTAAATGCTAAGTTTATAGCTCTCTTTGTGAAGTTGAGCATTCACACTTTTTAAACTCTGTATCTTGATCAGTATTGTCTGTATACCACTCCAGATTACAGAAATCTAATAATTTAAAACATCAATGTACTTTTATAGACCAGCTGCACATTCCCACTCCCAGGCTCTTCAAAGAGTCTCTTTACTGAAATTCAGACAACATCAGGGCTCAGTGGTATACTCCAACAGATCACACTCTTGGCTGTCAAAGGACTGCTGTGGAGGTCTCCTCTGCTGGAGGCTAGAGTCAGTCTCCAACACTGAACACTGCTGCTCAGCTCAGTGAAACATCCTATCCAGTTCCACATCTTACTTGTTCCCTCACTAAGCCTACAGGAAAAATCGCAGCTTTCCTCAGTGCCCATGTCTGAAGGCTCTACCCATTCAGCTGCTGTAAAAGAGCAGAAGTGGGAGCAAAGATTTTACTCCCACATCCTGCAATTGCACTGATGATATGCTGCTTTGTCCCTCAGCTGTGCTGGCTTTATATACCACAGGAAGGTACACAGAAAGGATTCTAAAAACAGCGTAGACATTTTTTCAGCTGAATACATTGCTACAACTTACTTACCTTGTTTTGATATTTTTACTGCAATAACTTGCAATTATACACACAATTCTTTTAAGCAGATTTTATTAGCAGTACACCAAATTTAACTGGATGCCTTTCTTGAAGTGCATTCTCCCTTCTCCCTCACCTCCCCACTCCCACCCCCAAGTTCTGAATTACAATATTGTAATTTGCACTTTCTGGTATTTTGACTATGCTACCACTGTAATTTAGGTGTTTGACATGTCAATGTCATTCCTGAGCCAAGTAAGACTGTGAATAACACCGTAGCACAATATATTAACTATGCATAACACCTCCTTGACCCCACATTTCAAAACACTTAAAAAAAAAGAAAAACAAATATTAGTAGTCCATGAGTGACTTACTTTTGCATTCAGAGGGCACACAGACAACGCACTCCTAAAAAGCTGTTCTTCTGACCTCCACTGACTGCTGCGGAGTGTACAGCGCATAACATTTATCAACAAGATTCCAAGTACTGCCACAGCAAGAATTTTCTTAAGGAAAGAGAGCCAAGTTAAGAAACAAATCATGCAATTGAACAACTTCACCATCAACTTTACTGATTATTTTGATGGTACCTTTTTCTTGGCTTGCTTACTCAAGAGACTGAATCCATATGTAAAGAGAATACAATATCCAATACTGGGGAGGTAGATGACTCTCTCTGCAATAACAAATCCTACTCGGAAGAAGAGATTACTTGCAGGAAGAAAAGGGATAATAAGAAATCCAAGTCCCAGTGTAAGGATTCTGCAAACAAGAAACAGATTCTCAGATTAACTACAAATCTTAACAAAAGTACCTTTCCCACTTAACATATAAACTTTATTTAAACACTGTAGAAGGACGTGCATATAGAACAGGATATTCAAACACAGCCTTTGAGAGCCACTAAGAAGATCAGATCAAATTTCAGTGAGGCACTTTAAAAATCATCGGTATAATTTCCAGAAAAGCAATATTCATGCTCCCAGGCCAGAAGATACCCCCATTACATATTAATTGCATAACTCCTTTTTAAAATACACAAGCAGGAAAAGTAATGGTAAAAGCTACCTGTCTATTTTTGGACCTAGTAAGACAGTAATGGGGGCAAAAACGTAAGTCACTGTTAAAGAAGAAACTTAGGTGCACATTCAGCTGAGAGGGTGGTTTTTCTCCTAACAAACACATCAATAGTAGAATCCATTATGGTTAACCACTTGAAAGTTAGTAATCTACACTCTTTCTACAGTCAGAAGGGCAAAGGAGGTGATCCTGATGCTCTGCTCTGCTCTCATGAGACCCCACCTGGAGCGCTGCATCCAGCTCTGGGGCCCCCAAGATAAGGAGGACCTGGACCTGTTGGAGTGAGTCCAGAGGAGGGCCACAAAGATGAGGAGAAGGCTGAAGCATGTCTCCTATGAAGACAGGCTGAGAAAGTTGGAGTTGTGTATCCTGGAGAAGGCTCCAGGGAGACCTTCTAGTAACCTTCCAGTAGCTAAAGGGCACAACAAGAGAGCTGGAGAGGGGCTTTTCAAAAGGACATGTAGCGATAGTGCCCCGTTCCTGGAAGTATTCAAGGCCTGGATAAAGGGGGCTTTGAGAAACCTGATCTCATGGAAGGTGTCCCTGCCCATGGCAGGGGGAGTGGAACTACCTGACCTTTAAGGTCTCTTCCAACTCAACCATTCTATGATTGAGCAGTTGAAAAATTTTAAAGAACTGAGAAATTAAGTCTACATAAAATCCATGGGAACAGAACCTGCAAAGTTAAACAGAAGCCCTTAGTGAGAAAGAAAGTTTCCAATAAATTTTTTAATTCATTTGGGTAAAGTACAAGTTGTCTTCTGAGTAGATACTATGGGTCAAGCATTTTACTTTTTAACTGTATGACCTTGGCCAGTACTTCCACCTGCTTTCAAAGCACATCTCCTCTCTTCCGTTATTAGGAGAAGATTAAAGGAAATGATGACTTTTAACATGTAAGGGCAACAACATACGTAATTTCCTACTGCGTTTGGAGCACATATTACTTTTTACCACCTACAGTGTTAAGGATCTCAAAATACCATTTCAGGAGAAAAAATAAAGCAGCCATCCATGCCTCCTCCTCCAACTCTGTTTCCTACTAGTTGGTGTACAGTGATGGGCCCAAATTGGGATAAAACTGTAATGACAGCTATAAATATTTATTTGAACTGCATTTGCTAGACACTGGTTCCACTGAATTGGTAAAATTATCAGTAGTGGATTTAACAAAATAATACTGTACTCAAGTTGGTCAGGCATTTAAATTCATCACTGTCTCTTACCTTCTCTTATGGCTGTCTTCTGAGCACAGAGCTTGGCATATCAGACCAATTAGGCAGAACCAAAGTGCTGCTAGTGCAATTATCCTCCAGTCGCTGACGGATTTAATGAGGGGTATGCAGCCCATTGACCAATCAAAACACAGCCACCAGGGACACAACAGCAACCATGCATTCAGCGAATAGTAGTAATTATAGTTTATAGCCTGTCAGTCAAAGAGGAAACAAACATTTATTTGATACTAAACTTGGGGGGGGAGGGGGGCAACTTTAGTCCTTCTCTCTTCCCTCATTTCCCTTGTAACAAAATAAAGAGGCCATGAATACTGTTAGACTACAACTATTTACATATCCATTACTATTACAGCTGTGAAAATAAGTTTTAATTTTCTTTTAAACATAGCTAGGTGGCTCTCTAGTTCAGAGCAGGGAAAAGCAATTCTGTGCTGTCCAACCAATATTTGTATGTAAAAAGAACAATCTCTTACTATAGAAGAAAACATCAAAAGATATCACCCACTGTCTTCCTCTTTCATTCTCCATCTCCAAAAAGATCCTTAATGCCACCCAAGATGTATAGCCAAGACATACTCCAAATACACCAGAGTAGAATTTTGTGCTATTTTCTTCAGTTGTGAAAGAAGATGAAAAGTCAAGCACAGTATGTGGAAAAGGAATGAAAATCAGCAAAAGCTAATTTCTTGCATGCATGGGAAAAATAGTGAGTGGATGGAAAAGTACTTCAATGTGTACAGTGCATGCTAAATTGAATGAAAAGAATATACATGGTATACTATTTTAAAATCATTGTAGAAAATCATCACAGCAGCACAAGTGAAGGCAACTCAGGACATATATCTTAAAAGGTAAAACCTGCCCACTTTATCGTGTCCTAGAAGCACAGAAAACTCAATTTTATGACAAAGACAAATGTTCTGAGCTGGCCAGAAAAAAGCAACTTCATAACTTACTCTTACAAACAGACTGTCAGCAAATGAAGCTGGGTTGTCTACTTCAGTGAAAGCTGGTGGCCCTGTGCCCATAATCCTCCAGCGTATATAAAGTATACTGGCCCCTCCACACATCAGAAGAGTTATCCTGAAAAGCAGCCCCTTCCTTAACAGCCCAGCATTCTACAGGAAAGAAAGAAAGAAAAAAACCCACCTCATATAGAAACATTATTTGTTCTCTTACCCAACACATTCACATCCTTTTCACCTCTATCTCAGAAAGAAAAAGCCATTCCTGTGCATTTTTGCTGTTGGAGTTGACATTTTAGTTGGAAAGTATTTTTTGCAAACATTTTAATTGCCTTCTCAATCAGGAAACAAAACTTTTTAGTTCAAGAAGACTCTCTTCTACAAATCCTCTGTAATTCTACAGCTGATGTAATTTTACATGGCAATTTCTGAGAAGCAGTTTGAGCAGAATACAGCCTTTAGTATACAGCATATTAATTAATTATCTTTTCTTTCTAAAATGGAGGATGGTTACTTTGGGGTCTTTGTTTTAAATAGCTGCTTCCAACTGACTGCTTGTTATGGAAAGCTTTTGTCCACTTAGGTATCTTCAGAAGTAAAATTACAGTTATATACCAAGAAAACTGCACAGTTAGAAACTGAATTACAATTTTCAAAAAACATGATTAAAAAGCCAGTGACAGAGAGGCACCCAAATCACTTACTTCAGGGTAAATTACCCAAGATCAGAAAAAGTATAAAATTGTGTTTGACCTACATTAACTCAGTTGATTTACATCACACATTTTTTAATATACACTTTAGGGCGTCAAGAATGCAACTCACATAAAACATAGAGAAGCGATGATGTAGACACTGAATTTGACAGACCTTTATATCTTTTTCTCCAGAAAGTATAATATAAAGTATTTTCTCCAAGTACACATCATTTTCATAAATTGAAAAAAAAACCAACAAAACCAAACCAAAAAACAAGCCAGCGCACACTACAGAGATTCTTCAAGCTTCACCAGTGGAAACTGGAAGCAGAACCATCAGTAAGTATAACAATACACCAGTCCCAGCTTTAAGGTGGCACAATAATTACAATTACCTCTTAGTGGAATATGCTCTTTAGCAAGGACCACCAGAGTTGTTTAGGAGATCAATATTAGCTTGTGCCTGAAGTTAAAAAAAAAAAAAAGTAGGCTTCCTGAACAAAGACATCTAACAGTGCCCTGGCTGAAGATACTTATTTTCTAAAAGGATGGAAAAGTTAAATTTGAAAACAATATTCACATTGCTTTTTAGTATTTGTAATTGACAACAGAGTCATGATAAAATATTTAGGTGAATGCCTAAGGATAAAGCAGTCTATAATTTTGATTTTACATAAGCTAGCCTTTGTGCTCAAATGGTTGCTTCCAACCATTGACATCTCAGTAACCAAAGTCCTCACAATGAGGATTTAGGAATGGTTTTCCTATGAAATAGCTTTTGGAAGAAAATTGTGCTATGAAAAAAACCACATATAGCGAACATTTATAACTGCTTTATGACAGATTATTAACTACACAAAATCTCTTATCCCAGGCTTCATTTCATTTAACAGTACATGCAGTGTCTTGAAGGCCAGATTTCACAATTGCCACAAAATCTCTCAGTAGGCAGAATTTGAAAGTGGAAGAAGTGTTATTGTATCCTCTCTGACTTAGAGCTAACTGAAATCTGGCATGAAACTGAAACCTGTCTCAATCAAGAAGGAAAAAAAAAAAGTTCTTACTTGTAGAGTTTTTAAGATCTGCCTTTAAACAAAGCAAAACAATCTTAGATACACTTCCTTGAAAAGAGTAGAACAGATTTTTTGCAGGTAACAGGAGCTAAAATTAATTACTTCTATCAAAAGAATAAGAGGTGAAAGGCACATCTGATGTTTTCTTCACTGAGACAGAACCATTTAAAAGTCACAAAACAGAAGAATCATACTCTGAGCTCTTCATGTTCAAAGAATAATCCTCCAAAAAGGTTTGACTCTGACACATTTCCCAGAATCATAGAATGGTTTGGGCTGGAAGGGATGCCATGGATGTTTTTTGCTAGATCAGTTTGCTCAAAGCCCTGTCAAGTCAGGCCCAGAACACTTCCGGGGATGGAATATCCAACAACTTCTCTGGGTAACCTGTTCCGGTGCCTCACCACCCTCACTGTAATTTCACAATTCATTGTAAAGAATTTATTACTGGTCAAACACTGGAACAGGCTTTCTAGAGAGATAGTCTCCCTGGAGCCTTCTCTTCTCCATTCCAGATTAATCTCCTAGATTAGTCAGGCACAATCTGCCCTTGGTCAAGCTGTGTTGGCTGTCTCTAGTCACGTCCCCGTCATTCATATGTTTTGACACAACTTCCAGGAGGATCTGTTCCATGATCTTACCAGGCACTGATGTGAGGCTGACTGGCCACTTATTCCTGAGGTTCTACTTATTACCTTTTGTTGCCAGCACTTAATTCCGAACTGGCTCTGCTTTAGCTCCCTACAGCTCTAGATGCTTCCCTTGTCATATTCTAGTTGACATTAGTCTCCTTATACAGCAAAACTCCCCAGCATTCCTATTTGCTGCCTGAAATACTCCTGTACTCCTCACTTAGCCCTCCTTGGTCAAATCTATTATTTCAGTTCTAGAGAACCTACTTTCCCTGATTTCCCCTGAAGCTCCTCATTTCACTCCTTGCAAAGGAATTTAAAACCCCCATAGGACTTGTGCCACTCAGAAACATTACTGAGACTCCTCTGCAGTGAAACCACTGACTGAAGCAAAGTACGAGGAATATTCTTTTGCCTTGTTGAATGTTGGATGAGAATCTTAGCTGTTCAACAGCAGTGATGTTCTAGTAGGCTATAGGTCTATTTGGCTGCTATCCGTCATTCATCTGAGGCTGATTGTTTCTGTTATTTGCTTGCCAGTGCAAATACTAGGTGCCAGACTCCACTTGAGACAACACCAGATAAAGTGACACCAATGAAAGTCAGAAAAATCAATCCTTAGCAACTATCAGTGCCAACATAACTTCTTCTTTTAAACTCCAAAGCTACTAGGGCCCATTAACATAATATGTTTTTAATGTACTTTTCAAACGTCTAACTGTGTCATTGAGAATCTGAATAAATCTCTCCCTCTTGTTATTCGGACCAAACCATTCTAAGTACCATTTCAGGTGTATAGTTACTGACCCTGGAGAACTTGTTGCATCAAGCAGTCAGCTGTTCCATACCATGTGTTTAACATATTGTTGAAAAAATTGTGGAAGGGATTTCACTATCCAATGCAATTCTAACAATACCCCATTACTACTCATGTTGCTGCAAAGATGTCACAGCACATTGCCTTACTAGGCTGACTAACAATACCTTTTTTGGTTGGTTGGTTGGTGGGGTTGTTTTTTTTTTTTCCTAATTCTCAACAACAACAAAACTGTCAGAAGCTGAATCTTTGTCTTTTAGGGCATGTCTGTCTGAAAGACCAGAATGAACAAAATCTCTAAGAATGAACAAAATCTCCAGGACTCACCTCCAATGACTTGTCCTTATACAGTAACTTTCGAATGAGCTCCAAAAGATTTATCTTGTTAATCACCAGTGCATCAAACACTGCATTCAAACCCTAAGCAATCAAGAGAAAAATAACAGCATAAGATGAAGAAGCTAACCACAAATATTGTCTTTTAAATACATCTTAAATTGCACTTCTACCATGACTTACTGTACATCTTAATTCTGATTCCAAACAAGCAGAGAGATACATTGGTAGTAATGATGGCAGAATGGTAAATTGAGCTCAGATGAGTAGAATAACATTTTATTGTAATGGGAATTCTCCTGCTACATGGAATAACCCTTCAGGGAATACCATGTACCAGCAAGCTAGATAACATATGCATGGTCACAACAGAATTCTGCTCTCCATCTTCTTCCAAAAATGTTCTGCAGTGTAAATGCTGCAGTCAAAAGGTAAGGCTTCTGTCAGTAACGTGGAGTTTCTTTAAGCCTTCTACTTATTTTTTGTTGTTTGGTATCTTTGGACTCTCAGGTTTCAGAAATACTGTTTTTAAAGGGTACAGACAAAGGCTCACAAAGATTTAACCCAGGTATCAGGCTTGCTTTTCTTGCAATTATAACAATATACACAGTGTAAGCTGCTGGGGGGGAAAAAAAAAAGGAAGAGTTCCATATGACATCAGCCACTACACATAAAACTAAAATATATTCAGCGCTTTGCAGGACTACACTTGTATATAACTACCGCCAAGCAGGCAAACAAAATGTATAAATGTATCCAGGGGTAATTCTGTTGAGGTTACCAGCAAAAGTCAAGCTTCAGCATTTCCGCTTCAAAGTTTCAGCTTATCACCCTGATAATTCTTGAGTATTTATCCTGTATTCTAATAATTTCAGAAATTACCTCACTATTCTAAAGACTAAATAGAAACAAGACAGTAAAACTAATTCCAGGTGAAGCAAAGAGCTGGTACACTGGGAGGCCACAAGGCCCTCACTAACAGTCAAAGGGAAGGGACAGAAGATATGTTAGAGTGTGGCTTGGTTCCATGTAGAAAGACCACTTGCCAGTTAAAAGGCTTTTGGCCCACTCACATGGACAGGCAAGAATTCTTCTGAAAAATAAATTCAGCCTCCAAGTAATCTTTTTAATGTGTGATTTACCCCTTTATCCCTCTGACCTGTGCCCCTTAGCACAACAATAAATACAATCATCCTAGCAATGCAACAGCAAACAAATAAAAAACCCAAATCCAATAATAGTTCTGTGTCTACTAGCTCAAATAATTACTTCATGCTTCTGGAGTAAATAATTACTCCATGTTTTAAGAGAATTCCTTATGTTTTCCTCACAGATACCTTTGAAAAATATATCACTCTACAAACATCTATCCAAAAAAATGTCCCAAATCAGTAAGTTTTCTGTAATTTCTTTTCCCTTTTCTTCAAGTAAGGACAAGAGGGTCCTTGCTGCAAAGAATTTTCTGATTCTGTTGCTTATCTATGTCAGCTAAAGCTATAAGCTTGATTTATTTATAAAGATATATAGCTATATAAAAGGTAAAAATCACAGATAAAGCATTTCAGGTGGCCAGTTTGGTCACTCGTAACAGAATTGTCTTCACTGAAGTTACAAAAAGCCAGACCACAATAAAGACAAAAAATAACTACATCTGTTTCCATAGACAGATCCTTAAATAAGGGACAAAAGGAAGAGATGCAGTGCTGGAAGTGCATCAACAATAGCCCTAATTATAATTACACTGTTCACAAAAGCAATGGGGAGGAGCTTTTAAAAATGCTCTCCTCTAGTCATATCTTTGTTCATAAGCCTTCAATGAGAAGTTTGTAGTTCTGCTATCTCAAGAATTACATTCAAAAAACAAGGGCAACAAAAGTGAAACTAATGCTGTAAAACCTTTAAACTTTGCAAAAATATATGCAACTTGCTTACAAAAGTTAAAGTGAAAAACTTTAACCGATTGGCAGGGATACGGTCAAGACAGATCTACCAGAATACTGCTTTTTGTCAACATTAACTAGTTTTCTGAACAGAACAAAAAGGCGTGCATGTCATTCATCAGCTGCGGATAAGATTAATTAATTTCTGTAGACTTTACAACTACACCTGACAGATGCTGAGTCAAAATTCAGTTAATAAGAGAATTCTTACCAGTATTGTAATTCCTTGTTCTTTGCACAGCATGGCTATTGCACCTAGGATAACACTCACCAGCACCCAGAATACAGAAAACGTATATCCTTCCTTATCTGTCAAAATAAAGAATGCCATATCTTTAGGCATTTTATACACTTAAAGGTAAATTAAAATTAGAATTTAAAAAATAAACAGCATTTAGTATCGCAATCTTTTCTACCAGTCAAGATCTGGATACGTAGACTTAAAAAGCATAGGGCACCTCCTGCAATATGCTGGCATTTGTCCCTTTATTGCAGTCATTTTCTGTTCTTGGAGACATTAGAAATCTCCCTATTTGCTCGATGTTTTAGCCAGATTAATTAGAATGGCAGAAGCTTCACATAGTTTTCACAATTCATCATCTGTAAAGGTTAATTCCCAATGTTTAGAGACATTTATCATCCTTAGCTAGAGCTCTGTCATTACTGGCCACTCTCTTCCAAGCTACCACGAGAAGAAATTCTTTATTATAGTTACTCGTGAAGTGTCACACACAAACTGCTTTAACTGCAGTCTAGTCTACAAAGGCACAATGAACTGCTTCTCCAGAGCTGCTGCATTTAGCAAGTACCACATGTCATTTTATTATCACTGCAATAGGATGCCACGGAGCTCAAATATGTCAGCATCTGAGCAGAAGCAGTTAGTCCTTGCACTCCGGAGGCAGTTTTACAGCAGGGTGAGGAACTCTGCGGTTAAGAGATCAAGAGCAACTACAGCTTCTACTCAAAGTCTTTCAAGACTGTACCATGTAGCTGATTTTGGGTACTACAAGCATCATATCTGAGATGAATATAACAATAAACCCTACTTCAGCCAGGGTACTACCACACACAGGATACACAGGTGCTTCACATAAAAACGTATCAGTCACAACCTCGACTCCATAGGTGCAAGCTATAGAGGAAAGCACTCTGCTCATTCAGAGGCAGTTTCTTGATTCAAGCAACATGGGCTCTACAGGCATCACAAGAATCCATCTTTGACTTGGAATGTGAAAAAACAAAGATGAACCCTGCATTCATTGACTGAATCCCTTTCCTACTTTCCTTGATCTCTAGAACAGTTCTTCTCTACTGCTAATGCGGGTTTGACCCTCAGTGCTTAAAGAGAACTGCAATAATGGTCTATGGAAAGGGTAAATGGCAAGATTAAGATTAATGTCACCCAAAGTAGGCACCTACACCCTAAGCTAGTACACTAGGCTTTCTTTATAACTGGCCATGAGAAGAGGACACTTTTAGGGATTAAGTTACCTAATTAAATGCAGTTGAACACCCTTCAGAGAAGTAACCGTGCACTGATTATACAGGGAAACCAGTACACTACCTCAAATGTTGGGGTCAGATACAAACCATAACCACAAGTTTGAAAAGGATCTACTGACATTGGCCTCCTCTTTCATTTTGAACCCAGGCTACTTCTTTTGTGGCAGAGAGCAGAAATTTTTCACAAAAATATGTGGAAGGACAGGTTCTGAGGTTATTTCTAACACTCCTTTCTTACCTAAGATTTCTAAAGCTTCAACAGAGTGAATACAAAGATGTTTGAGATTCATCATTGCAATACTTAGAGGGCATTTGATCCTTCTCCCTCCACTCCAAATTATGTCTCCAGAGGTGAGGTAAGACTTAACATTAGAGGTGCAGATATTATAAAGATAAAAGAAAGCTTTCTTTCAGGAAAGAAGACATACACACCTGAATAATGCTAAAACAAAGCAAGACAATACAAAATACATAATGACTAAAGAGACATTGGAAGTAGAAAAATTAAAATGCAACGGGCAAACTCCAACCCAAATCAATTATACAGAAGAACAGCTGAGGGCTGTAACTCATGGAGGAAAGAGCTTCAACATTTGTTCTCTGAGTACTGCTAAGACAGAACGAATTCTGTCTAAATACATCCCTTTGAGGAGCTCTTCAACTTTTCAGACTTTGCAGTACAACAGACTGTTCAGCCAGTTCTTGAAAACCAATTTTGTTTTAATTTTTTTTAATGTAGAAATAAACTAGCACAGCTAATGCAAGGATAGAAGGCAAAGTAATTGACTGTGTTCACAAAATGACCATGAATCAACCTTAGTAAGTGTAAAAAGGAAAATAGCGAAGACAGCCAATGGACTTTAGTGTGTTATGGAAGGAGACTTTCTTCCATTGAGAGATTTCTTCTCAGAATCAAATTCTAGTGGAAAGGAGTCAGGACAAATAAGCACTTCTCAGAGAAGCAGGATTCAGTACACAAATACAAATTATCTTAACACAGAAGATAGTGGGAAGTATATATAGCAAGAGAGCAGCTATCAATTCACAAAAGCTTTGATGATTCAAAATATAAGAGTAATAGTAAAAAGGGAACTAGGTCAAATCATCAAGGACAAGTGTAATAGCAGCACATTCATATAAAAAACCAAACACAGAAAGGTCACATCACAAAATGAGAAAAGGTAGTGCACGTAAAGAACAAAACCCCACAATTCCATAGATATATTAGTAAGAAGAGTAGTGAGGAAGGAGTTATTCCAATACTCATTGGGAAGTAAAATGGACAATGCCAAGAAAACAGAAGTGTTCTGTGCCTTTTTCCTTCATTTTTTCCTAAAAAGGTCAGTTGCAATCAGATGGCAAGTACAGCATCAGCAGAAAGGGAGCAAGAACAAAAGCAAAAATAGTGAACTACAAGACACAGAACTGACAGAGAAGTTAAACTGTTTTAAATTACGATTCACTTCAACAGATCCTGTACAATCCAGAGTAACCTCAACTGTTACCTCTGAGAAATCACGGAAAATACATGAGAATCCAGGAGTTTGAAATAAAATAAAGCAATGCCTACATGTCTGCTTTTGAAAAGGAACAAAAATATGAAAGGATAGACTACAGATACAAAGCTAAGGTGACTGGTCAAAATTACAAAAAATCCGCTACACTTAGAATATTTTCTAGGTGACACTCTAAAACATAAAAGAATATGATTAATTGTTTGCCAAATATTTTAATCATTTATATAGAACTAAGTACAACTTTTGACTTGGACAGAAAAAAAAAAGTCGTCCTGATAAAAGGAAATCTGTAAACATTCTATACCTTGACTTTGCAAAGGCATGAGAAAACCACTGGAAACAGCGTGAAATATGCCACAAAATATACGGGCTGCATTAAGTTGTTATGGAATGGGTACAAAAAACAGCTGGAAAACTACAGTAAGATACTAGCTTGCTGTGAAAAAAAGTAAAGATAACATTCTGTACTGGATTCTTCCTTTGTCTTTATTCCATTTGGTTGCTGGCATAAGAAATATGCTTATTAAGACCAGGAGTGCTGCCAGGCTGCAATGGCCAGGAAGCATACAAAGGAGAAGTCAGAATTCCACTGACAAACTGGAAAAACCACAGAATCATATAATAGCTTGGTTTGGAAGGGACCTTATGGGTCATCTAATTTCAAACCCCCTGCCATGGGCAGGGACACCTTCCACTAGACCAGCTTGCTCAGAGCCCCATCCAACCTGGCATGGAGAAATGGTCTAGCCAAATAAAAGAAAATTGAAGTAATTCAATAGGCACATGCTCAAAGTTGAGCAGAAACAAGTTTGTCTGCTTGTGAACATCCCAAGTCTCATATGCAAGAAATGTCTCAGCTTGCCCAGCAAAGCCAAGCTTAAGCATGGACTCTCAAGGATGATAAAAACACCCAGCAAAAGAGAAATAGTGAAGGACCCAAAATACAAGCATCAAAGACCTGGACTTTAATGAGGCCTTTGACACAGCCTCCCATAAGATCCTCATAGAGAAGCTGTTGCTGAACAGGCTGGATGTGCAGAGAGTGAGGTGGACTGAAAACAATCTGAATGGCTTGTCCAGAGGGTGGTGATCAGTGGCACAAAGTCTACTTGAAGGCCAGTGTACTCGGGCATCAATACAGGGTCCAGTCCTATTCAGCCCCTTCATTAATGACTTGGACGACGGGCCAGAGGGCACTCTCAGCACATTTGTTGATGGCACCAAGCTGGGAGGAGAGGCCAATACACCAGAGGGTTGTGCTCTCCAGAAGGACCTTGTCAGGCTGGAGAAATGGTCTGGCAGGAACCTCATACGGTTTAATGAGGGGAACTACAAAATCCTGCAGTAAAGCCTCCTGAACAATTGGCTCTAGGTGACCCTGGGTGGGCAGGTCAGCTCAGGTGACCTCAAGGTCCCTCCACCTTCAACCGTTCTGTGATTCTGTAAACAAGATCTCCTCCTGAAAAGCATAATCTCTGTTCCTTTGTTTTCTTTTGCAGCCTCAAAAAATCAACAGTTATACAGAGAATTGTAATATTATCAAAATTCATCAGTGATTAAACTTCAAAGAGAAAGAATTTTAATTAAGAAACATTTTTTTTGTGCTTGTTCCTGAGTCAATAAGCACAACATCCCTGCATCCCCACCACCCCCTGCCTCAACTGCAGAAATGTCAGTAAACTAGGCTGGCAAAATAGATACAAAGGACAGTCATTCAGCAATGCCTTCAATTTTACTTTTTTTTAAACACTGCATAAGTGCTTATTGTGAGATATACACATGCCAACAGAAGTAATCAGTCTAACAAAGCATATTCCCCTAATATGGCGCTGCTTCCCACCAGTAAAATCTTGTGTCAGAAAACGAAACCAATCTTTCATTGGCACCTGTGCCTGGTTGAAACTGGTACACCATATTGTGAGTGGGCATTTTGCCACTCTAACAGATGGACAAAATTGTAAGCATGCCAAAGAAATAGAGTACTTGCTTATTTTTTTTTTTTAAGCTGGAAAAATGTAGTGTTTCTACGCAAACCCAAAAAGCATTGCTCAGATGGTCCCTCTTTAGGAGTACATGAAGTCTGAAAGTTGAGAAGATTAAAAAAAAACCTAGGTAAACCATAAACAAGCCATGACAGCTCCTCCATTTAGACTGCTAGACTTGAGTATAGATTTCTAGAGCAAGGATGCATACACAAAGTGTTTTATAGTGTAGAATTGACTGATCCTAAATTTATGAGCAACACATTGACAATGCACTTAAACACTAATCCTATTTCAAGAGACCTTATTTTCTGGTGTCCTAAATCCACAGGTCAATGAAAACAAACTCCTTAGAAGTGAAGGATATGAAGAAAATGTATGCTACATTTAAACTACCAAGCTTAGTTTTATTGTAAAGCCAAACTAACAATATCCAAAGCAATTACTACCAATTCAGACACTTAGGCATTCAGCATTTCCTTCTTCAAACCCAGCTGAGCAACTTAGAGTCAGCCAGGTGACAGCTTGGTGCAGTTTAAGGAGTCACCATCTTTAAGAGAAACACAGCAACTGATTCTGTGAAAGCACCTACTCCTCTGAAGGTTGAAGCAAAGTAAGTTATGCTGAACTCCTGCAGGAAGTTTTCATTTTTAACTGAAATAGATCACAAACACTCATATATTCCATTAATGTGCCTTGTCTGTGGGGATAGTGTCGTCCAACTAAACTGCTACAAATATTCTTCTAACCAAGCTCTAAGATTTCCCTGCTCATGAATTGCTAAGCAAAGGGGGAAGAATTACTTAGTCTTAAAAGATCACATAAGAATCCACTGTTAGAATTAAATTAAACCTAAGATCTCCTTGTGTGTCTCCAAAAGTACATACTACTGCAGCTCAGCTCACAGTGTTTCACTTACTAATGAAATTACAGTAGAAAATGCCATTCCTAAACATATCCAGCCATCTCAAACTCATTACCTAGAGGCCACACTGAAGGAAGCATCTATCCCCCGAATTAAAGCATCTTGGAGAAGTGAAAGTTAGCATTAATTCTACCAGAAAAAAGGTCATTGTGTTTCCTCAGCCAACTAAAATCATAAAATTGTTAGGTTTTTCACTTAAAACTATTCCCTCCCAGTGTGTTCAAATATGAATGGTAGGGAACACAGTTGAAAAATCAGGGCCCACGTGTTTAACAATAGTAAATACCTCTTGACCAATTGCAAAATAGCTAACAAATTCCCCATATCTTAACAATGATCTCTTTCACACAGGAGACTTAAATATTTCCAGTCTGTAGGAAAACTTCCATAATACAAACCTCCAATATTCACAAAACTCACCACTCCTTTGCATGCTTTATTAAATTAGCAATGAACTCGTAGACGATTAATGGACAGCTACACAAAACGTAACAAAACAGAAACACACAACCAGAACAAAGTAATTTTTAGACGTCATAGCATATGAGCAAAGAGTTGATCCCCTATTTAATATCCAGACCAATATTATTCACATGGACCAAGTCATGAACTCCTCATTTTATGTTACTCAGAGATCACCAGTGCAGATGGCAAATACATGCAACTGGATCACTGTCAAAACTGAAGACAAAGGAAGGCAAAAATGAATACTACAGCAGTTTTAAAATGCCTTATGAATTCCCAGAGAAGCTGCATTAAAATTCAACAAAGTTAATAACCCACAATTCCCTTCAGAACATACCTAAACAGTTGTCAGCTCTTGCTGTCTCCAAAGCCTATGCAGTGGATTTGTCCCCACAGTTGTGTTTAAAACAGCAGGACAGAATGAGAACAACAGATTAGTTCCTTGCAATTATAAATGTTATCCTTTCAAAGATGCTAACTATGAAAATGGTATACTGGGAAAAAGTAACAGAATTGTAGAACTTCAGTAAGACATAACTATAGCCCACATAGTGTGTTAAATGCTTATACTTAAAAAGGAAAAACAACCAAAACCAACAGATTCTGGCTAAAAGAAACTGTCTACTCAAAAATCCACTGAAACCACAAATAAATCAGGCAAACAAGCTGCAGTATATCTTGAGCTTTATAAAAACCATTCTTTTCCTTTGGAAGTTTTCCAGCCTGACACTGACATTTTTCTGATCTCCTGACTGTTTTCACTGTTACATATACTTTCCCCATAGTACTTCCAAATCCTCATCAGACATTTCATGAGTTCCTACTCCCACGCAAAAAAAAAAAATTATAAATCTTTACATTCATTTTCTCAAGTCAGAATAAGCACTAACCACTATCTCACACATGATTTTAAACTCCTTTTCTTTAAAGAATGACAATTTATTAATTTTTTTCTAATATTTTTCTAAACCAGTGAAACATAAACAGATTTTTTTAATTCAGCCATACACAAATTACACATTGCCTTGCTGCAAGAATAGTTAGGTTCTTTAGTAAAGGCTTAGGTAATCTGTCTGATAATAGCATTGGGATGCTGCTGGTAGCCAAATACATGTTATTGACCCAACTATATCAGTAGCATCAACTCAGGCTTTTCAATGTTTACTTTCCTCTGATGCTCACTTAAAGTTCACGAAATAAAAACAAACTGGCATCAAACATGTTTTGGTAACCACATACAAAAGACAATAGAATTGCAGTCCACAAATCCTGACGGTCTTAAGAGTTGTACCCTCTTTCAAGTGCTCCAAAAGAGTCACACTACCACGCATCTATTAGCAACAATTTAAAAAAAAAAAAATCAACCATTGATAATTCTTCTCCTACTCCCTGTAAAAATTTGGTGAGCTAAGCTCTATATAAATGTGACAGCCAAATCCAGGAAAAAAGACATATGCGGTTGACCTACAGTGTAGGGCCATGTTTGCCTTTAACATGCAGAACACCCAGGAGGACAAAAGGAAACACGATGTTAGAACAAACTGGTACAACCCACTTTTGTGTAGGAGCACCATAAAGCATCTCTATTTGATTAGGAACATAAACCTGATATGCAGAGGGGTTTTTGGTTGTTTTCTTCCTCTCTTTCTCACAAACAAAGACAAATTACCTTCTTGGCCTGACCTAGAAAATGATGTAATAACAGCTCTTGTTCTAGAACTAGCAACATGCATTGGCAGTATCACAGACATTCTGGATCTTGAGAATTTGACATCAGAAGGAAAACATTCTAAGAGAAGAAAAGGTACTTTTTCTTTGCTGCTTAGGAGACATTGTCTAAGTCTGTTTTTTAAATTGTATGTGCATATTTTTAAAATGCATGTTCTTATATTCACAGTCAGACCAGCTTACATTTGGGATTTACTCCCTCAATCTATGCAGAATCAAACTCAGCAAAAGTCAGACAAAAGTTCTTTACTCCTTATTTAACCTGTTATTTGAGAGTACCTAGAAGAACTGTTCACAAAAGAAGGAAATTCATACCACCAAAATGGAGGCATCCAAGGGTAGAACTTTTTATTACTTTGCAAACCCACTGAAGAGTCATCCTCTACTACAGCCACTTCCCCATATTTGGTTACCTCTTTCTAAAACCTTTCATACAAAGAATCACAGGAACCGCTCAATTTGGATGGGGCCTCCAGAGATCATCTAATCCAATCTTTGTGTGAAAGGGAGCCTAGACGAGATCACCTAGAACCCTGTCCAAATGCATCTTTGAAACCTCCAGTCATGTGGACTCTGCCACATTTCTGGAGAGACTGTTGCAGTGATTGATTGTTCTTGCTGTAAAAAAATTCTTTCTTATATCAAGGTGAAATCTTTCCCAGTGCAACTGCACCCATTGCCCCTTGTCTTCGTCATGCAGCTCCTTGTGAATAGAGATCCTCCATTCTCTTTGTAGCTGCCCTTTCCAATACAGACACGCCCCTTTCCTACACAAGCACTCATGTTCAAACAGCTGTAGGTCAGACCAACCTCCCCACCACAGAGGAAAATGAATTATAATAAGGGCAGCAAGTAAAACTGCTTGTGGTCTTTGGTGGCTAGAGGATACATGGATACAATGGTGAACATGACTGTTGTTTGGAGGGGCAATGACAAGCTGGAGGAACGGGCATCATGAAAATCAAACACAGCACCACACAACAATTGAGGCCTGGGCAGCAGCTCTGCAGAAAAAGGTCTGGAGCGCCTGGTTGATAAGCTCCTGGCTGATGAGTCAGTAGCGTGCCTTTGCAGCAATGAAGGTTAAAGACTCAAGTATGTAACTTGGATACAAATTCTTGTGTACAAAGATAGTCTAAATTTCTTCAAGAAGTTGCTGAGGGAAAAGCAGGCAGTGAAGGTGACAATAAACATTGAAAACTGATCTGAAAGACAATGCTGGCAGACTATAATTTTCCTTGGCAGAATTGCTTAAAAGACACATCTGCTCCCCTATTATGATGCAATGTCCAATAAAAATCTGTATGTGCTGCTTAGTATCTTGTCTTTGCACCATTTTCCTTCTTCTGTATCAATGACACAAATTTCAGTCCAAGAATACCATTACATTGATGCTGATTTCTAAAAGCTATTGAACTGGCCTTCACAAGGTGAAGAGCACCCTTAACCAGAATACACATCCTTAATCATTCCCAAGATGTCCTCTATAACAAAAGAATTAGAGGGTCCTATATAATTGTCTCCAGTGCACTGGAAAACACATAAGGCAATATTTTGATTTGTCTATCTTACTCTACCACTAATATAAGAAACATCATAACCACAATCATATCCAATAAAATAGGTGAGAAAATAAACAAACAAGCAAGAACCCAAGGCCAATTTTCATCCAAAAATCATCAGCTCAGGTAAAAGAAATTAAACCTACTCAAAGGGAAGGAAAATATATCCAAAGTAAACAGGAACCATCCTAAGTAACCTTTGAAATGGCAAGATAAACTTATTATATCAGCAATAGAAATATGCACAATAGTTCTAAACAATCTCAACTGAACCAGCAGGAGCTGTTCACAGCATCTTACAGCTCCCTGTGGACTCACTCACTCCCCTCAGCCCACACTAAGGTCTCTGTGATGCCATAACTATGTTGTTAAGCCAGATCACAAAGTCAGCTCAGGTACCTCTGAAGTACACAGCCAGCTCTGGTTAATCGTTACAGGCTATGCCTACTGAATGACAGACAAGCTCTTCACAACACAGCTCCTTGTGGGTTCACCAAATGATTCCCGTATTTCCTGTGGCAGAGCACATTCAGACACCAGACTGCATGTCCTACATAGCTTTTCATAGCCTTGAACTTGTGCTTTCTTGTGTGCTTATTTAACAGAGCCCCAAGATAATTTCTCCACAACTGTATTTGAACTGCCAACCTGCACTCAGATCAAATAATACAAGAGATCTCAAAGCTCACTTCAAAAAAGCATCCACCAAGGAAATGTGCATGTTAAACACAGCTGTCTTACAAAAACTCCATAAGTAACACAATATTCAGCATTATATGCCAGCACTTGCATATTGCAGGAATTTAGAAGGCTTAGTCATATGAATAATGCTTTGCAATTCATTAAAAATACAAGTAAGGTTCCGAAAAGTTGACTCCCACTTAAGACATTCCAACATAATGGCATAAAGAGCAGTAAAATATTTAAGAATATACATTTGTAGGTTTGATTTCTTTCTAAAATACTTATTAAAATACTTCATTACACTTCTAAACAATAAAACATTTAGCAAATAAGCCTATCCAAAAATGGACTTTTCTTAAAATAAATTCAGTGTTTAACAGGAATTAGGGACAGCAACTTTTTCAGACTTTCTAACAATAAATAGCTGCTACAGCAGGGATTTAAAAAATATATATTTTATGAGGGTAAACAAATCAATCTGACATTTTTAATTTTGCTATACTTCCCTGAAATGTACAAATGTACAAGTGCTGAAAATATACACAATTGGAAATTAAAGGGGCAAAAAAGAATGCTTACTTTCTCTAAATGCTTTACAGTAGCCAAGGAATGACAACAAGAAGAACAGGGCACACAGTAGGTCTGCTCTGCCAACAATCCCAGCAACCTTTAAAAAATAAAAAAGAAAGAAGTTTCAAATTATCAGATTTCTATTCTTAGAAAACCTGAAGTAAAGGTAAAGTGAAATATATAATGGAATATAACTGTATCACTTTTTTTCTTTAACTTGGTTTACTGGATTAGTTTTATCCAGTTTTTTAAGATGCATCCTATTTTTTATTTGGTATTGCTTAGTATCAACTACATAAATGGTTTGGTTTTGGTTTATGAAACTTTTAGTTTAAGAATTTTTTTTTTAAGAAATGAAAGAGGACTTCACTGAATAAAATTTAGACTCTACACAATTCCATCTGTTTTATGGATCAAATTGCATTTCAGTAGAACACTTGGAAAACATGAAAATATAAAACATTTTGGGTTGGAAGCGACCTTAAATACCATCTCATTCCAACCCCCCTGCCTTTCACTAGACCAGGTTTCTCAGAGCCCCATCCAACCTGGCCTTGAACATTTCCAGGGATGGGGCATCTACAACTTTTCTGGCAACCTGTGCCAGTGCCTCACCAACCACACAGTAAGAATTTCCTCCCAATATCTAATCTAAATCTACTCTCTTTCAATTTGAAGCCATTACATGGCTTGGAAGCCAAACATCCAGAACCACAATTAAATTGGCAGCTCTGCTGAAACATAAATCAAGATTGTTCACTTTCAGAAGACAAGCCAGCCTTCAAATTGCAATCTGAACACTCAGAATGGACAAATAGCTTCCAGCTTGCAGATTCAGGGCCAAAAAAAAAAAAAAACAATCCCCCTCTGGCAGTTTTTTGTGTTATATTAACTGACTGCATTAGAGCTACCTCCAACTGCATCTTGAAACAGAAGCTGTACTAATGCAAAAGAAAATGAGAAGCACATCCTGGGACCTCTGTACTCCAGATCTGTGCCAGCCTATTTAAATCAAGTGCAATCTCAGGGCGATCTGCAAGCTGTGGTTCAAGCCCCATAACCATTTACAATAACTTGCTGAGATAGAACAAGACACTTTTGGATGTTCAATTCTCAATTACACAAGTGTCAGGATACACCACAAATTTTTTGTGAAAATCGTGACATGGAGTTGGTAAGGAACTGTATAGGCCCTGATGCTGGGACCTCACTAGAACATACATCCAGAGCAAGTATCATGGAAATACACCTTATTTTTCAGTCTAGCTCTGCTTCCTGGAGTGCTGAGTTCCATGTTTTCAGGAGAAGTACAAAAGCAGGGCAGAACAGCAACAGGTTTTCTTTTTAAATTCACTTTATGTGATCATATTTCAGGGACAAAAGCAGAAACTTCAGTTCTTGTATAGTACATCAGTTGTCCCATTTTGTGTGTGGAACAGAAAGAAGAAAGTAAAAAGGAAAAGGGCATTTTTTGTGTCAGGGTAACATGATGGAGCAACTATTTCTAAATAACATCAGAGAAAGAGAAGCGTAGAGGCATGACAGTATGACTGATTCCACTGCAGAATCTCTCTCCCACTTTTACCCTCAGCTTCACTTGAGCCCCGTAAAAGAAGAAACTGTTGGACTCCTAAATTCAGCTCAGAAGAACTTCTTGATTTATCTAAAGCTGTGCACCTAACTTCTCTGCTTCTTCTTCTATCATACAAAGGAATTACTGGAATTAACTCAATTAGCTGTGGAGTGCTCTGAAAGGTGAAAATAATGAAGTGTCATTCTGCTTCAGGAGCCACTCTTGCTAATGAGATAAAAGTTATGGTGAGCAGACGCAATTTTGAAAATAAATGTCCACTTGTTACAGCAGAGATAAGGGGCTAATAACACACACAGCCTCAGATGACTCCAACAGCAAAATGTTACCTAAAATGCAAGATAAGGCATATAGATTCTGGCAAAAAGGCAAACAAAGGAAAAAGGAACAAACCAGTTTTAAATTAGTATCAGATACATTCTTATGTCCATGATTCATTTAGCATTTCATCACTGAAGTGTTACAAAGAACAGGCCTTTTTTAGAGCAGAGAACTATAGCACAAGAGTATTTACTTGTAGGTAGAAAAGTTAGAGTGTTTTCCTTACATAGGTATTGAAAGCATTACACCTTTCAAGATCTGTTTTACATGACAGTTTGTTTTGCTGCATAAACCAAAACCCAAAGCAGCAAACAGACGGATTCTTCACAATTTTATGTCAAAATATGTCAACTCATTTCCAAACTGGGATGTCGTGATACTTAAAACCTCACAGGTTTAAAATCATGAGGAATGCTTTTTAAGAGATGCTGCCAGACACACACTCATCCTAGAACTGTAGCAGTAATAATGACTCCTTCACTGCAGCAAGATTTATTATTCACCATGTAAATGATTAGAGGCTTTTTTGTTCATTTCTGTATCTTAGAAGAGGCCTGATATATAAGCATGCTACTTTTTCCCCCCTCTTTTTCCAATGTTTGCCCAAAGCATATGCAAGTTTTTAAACTTCAAATATGCAAGCAGACCACTTCACTTGTAATTTATTTGACATGACAAAGGGCTTATTAATATTCTCATGCTGATTTAAATATATTTTTAGAGTCAAATGGAATGGAGAATAAATTTATGGATATTGATAAGAGTCAACAGTAGGTCTACTACAAAGTTAAGACTCAAGCGAGATTTCTCTTTACGTATCTGAACATCAAAAGCACTGAAGACTTGTTTTACTTTACTCTGAGATCTAAAACTGGGTTTGGAGAACAAATATGCGGGGCCCTTCTGACACAGTGCACTCTCACAAAGAAGTTATTGTGCAGGCAAGCAAACACCAGAGAATGACTGTCAAGATGTTTTAGCCACACTGCCAGAAAAGGTGACAAATTACTAATGCATAACTTTGCACCATCTCTAGGTCTTCAATACATGCAAGGTCTCCAGTCAGCTGAGAGCACAGCTTTCAATAACTTTTTCCCCATCAGTCGTGTGCAGAGCAAATGCAAGAAGCCGAAACCATGGCATATTGTGAATAAATGAAAAATCAGTGACACATATGTAGAATGTGCGCTGTAGGATTCACTATCCATTGCTAGGACAAAATCAAAATTAAAGCTAGTACTTCTTCTGTAGCTCAGACCTTCCAAACTCTAACAAAACCCCAAAAAATTACCCGCATTGTGATAACTTCATATTTCATTTATTCATGATCACAACATCAAGAAATCAGTGACCACATCCAGCAAGCCCACTAGCATAAGGCCATAAGATTTTCTTAACTACGAGCGCCAAAGAGCCTTTTAAAAATACCATCTTCTCTTCACAGAATTTCCACACAGGGACTTTGCGTTTTGGTCAGATATTTTAATTGATTGCTATACATGTGCCATGCTTCTATTCTGCATCTTTACATCTTTGCTTTTGCCTGCACTATTAAAGGGCCCATTACTGTCAAATCTGTGTTCCCCATGTACATAATTACAGACTGTGATTAAAAAAGAAAATCCTTTAATCTTCTCCTTCATATTAAAAATATAAACCCATGGAGTTTGATCTCTCATGAAACAGGATGATTTCCAGCCCTTTAATCACTTTCACGGCTCTTCTGAGCGCTCTCCATTTTTTCCAGTGTTGTCCTTGAAGCATGGATGCAAAACCGAATGCAGTATTCTAATAGTCACATACAAAGTTCATACAGCTCCCCTACTCCAATTTTATATCTCTTTGGTTTTTCATCAATGCAAATGGAAATGAAAAGTAATTAAGGAAATCCAGTAGGTAGGGAAACTCTGTAGCATAGTGCTATCCTCCTTTAGTTACCGTACTTGAATGATTTATCTTCCATAATATCTAGCTCACTGGAATTACAAACACTGGGTATACTAACCATAATAATTTGATTGTTCTATTAAGACATGTGCCGAGAGAAGCGTTAAGAATATATAAAAGCAATGTGTAGAGTATAAGGCTATGCCATAATTAATTAGTCAAGATGGTCAAGAACTTCTAAAATAAAAATCTTTGGAGATAATTATTCAATACTTACACACTCGGTGTGCACTGGATGTACAGCAAAGAGCAAAGCAGCAAGAAGAGAGGACTTTGGAGCCAGGTTTAGCCGTCTTCCTTTATTACTGAATTGCAGTCCACCCAATAATATGGAGAACACATCAACCATCAACACTGAGATAGTACAATGCAGTATTATATTGATGACATGGAAACCAACTGGGTAGAAGCCTCCAGCAAAAAGGTAATTAATTCTATATAGAAACAAAAGTATTAAGGCTAGGAATTACAACAATGGTTAGAAAAATACAAATGGAAAAACTAAACAACCCCATAGCAAGACCATATCAGACACATGCACCCAAAAATAATGCTGACACATCTCAATACACATGGTGTTATCATTTAGCCACCACAACAAGATAGAAACACGTCCCAGTCTTTAGGCCAAGGTATTCATATGGAATATCATATGGATACAGTATCTATCCTCTCCAAAGACATATGTTAGCACCATTACGTTAATTACACCTACAGTTACTTAGAACTGGCTTTTGGTCAACAATGTAACTTCAGTGTTGCAACACAGGAGTATCCTGGGGATAAACAACCCAGCCCACCGAGGGGATACCCCCGGGCATGAGAACAGCCAACTTGATGAAATTTTGTTAATTAAGCCCACACGGTGAGGAAACTAATATGCACTGGGACTATGAAATATGCACTGGGACTATGATTTCCACTGACATACTATCTGAAAGAGGTCCTAGCATTTGGGTACAATCAGTATCCACCCAGAAAGTAGTCAGCACATATTGGTAACTGATTTGTGAGACTGGTTAGAGAGACGTTTCATAAAAATATTAGAACCAGAAGGAAGTGTAAGTGAAAATTCAATCTAAATCCTTATTCAAGACAGGAACTCTGAAGAAAAATGGAGGCTGAGAAGAAAAGGGGGAAACATTGTGCTATTATCCATATACTTTTATCAGTAGGTAAAATACACAGAAACTTAGTTTGAATAGGGGATTTTATAGTTCATTTGGTCAATCTGCATCTGGCATAAATGAAAACTATTTAAAAACTTAACCTATTATAAATATGATACACATAAAACTTGGAGCTTAGGGAAATTAAGGAAACCCATTTCTCACTCGTGAAAATAGCATTTTATGGACCTTCTCCATAGGCTCATCTATATTTTCAGATATAGTAATGATTGTATCCCAGTTCACTCTTTAAACAAACCAGAATGTTATTAGAAATGGAATATAACACAGAGACAAGAAAAAAAGAAAAGCAAGGCATGTTTTGTGTAATGCACTTTAAATGTAAACCTTTAATAGGTTAGGACTCTGACACGTTCTATTCAGTTGCATATTTTTCTTG
This sequence comes from Struthidea cinerea, assembly GCA_013397865.1. Classification (NCBI taxonomy): domain Eukaryota; kingdom Metazoa; phylum Chordata; class Aves; order Passeriformes; family Corcoracidae; genus Struthidea; species Struthidea cinerea. The sequence continues at coordinate 288,089 of VZTI01001442.1, read as the reverse complement.
ATGAAAATGTGAAGAAAGCCCAATAGACAATGAAACCCACAGTCCTAGGTACCTAAAACACTGACACTACCCTAAAGGGTCAGAGTTTTTGCTTGAATATGAGGACTAAGAGTGGGAACACTTCTTCTGCACTTAGTCCCTGGCTTGGAATGGACAACTGCAGAACGAGCACCAAGTCCCCATTGACGGCATTGAGTCACATGGGGAAAATAAAGAAATTAAGACTGAGTCCTCAAATATTCTCTGCATTACTGTGCCAAATTTCTACGTGGTCTACTGTTTGCCCAAATCTTTGTGCAAAAAACATGAGCTAAGCATCTACAAAAGTAATCCTCTTAAACATTTACTTATTTGACAAAACCAGCAAGTTATATGTAGGCAGACATTTCACTAGATTCTCAGACACTCACTTAAGTTAGAATATTGGAGTAAAGAGGTCGGAAGACTATATAGTGAGCTGATGGAAAAAGGCCACAGTACCTTGATGCTATTTATAAAATAAACCATTTGACAGGTCAGCAGGAAAGCAGAGAACACAAACTACAATAGCAGTATAAGTGGCAGCATGGCTAACATGTATGAATGGAACATACACCTCCTAGTTCTTTGATGATGGGACATACTAAACCACACTGCCCCTAGTACCAGGTATAGAAAAGCATTAAAATGAAATCTCTGAAAAGTAGACAGAAATACAGAATGTCAAAATAATGAATATTTTGAGAAAAAAACCACTGGAAAATTAAAACACAATTTGAGATTAAGGTAGTGAACTCAAAAATCATATTCAGGAAAGGTCCAGCTACCCTCCAGCTACTATGTTCCCTCCTTTTCTGTTGCCTCCTCCCTAAATTCAGTTGGGTCAATAGAGGTTAAAAAATATTCAGACCTCGAGCAAAAATTCAAGTCTCACCTGAAAGTTAGGACAGTTAGCGGTCGATATGACTTATGACTGGTATTGCTGCTGAGTTTGCTACCCCAAAAGTCATGATACCACAGGTCACCAAGTGGGGTTTCTGCCCTGAGGTCCTAAAAGAAAACAATAAATTACCAGATTCTTAACATTTTTCCTTTGTTCAAAGCAGCTAAAACACAAATGAGTTCTAACTCATAATACAAGCTCACTAACATGGACATAGCAGGAGTTTTGTTGCCTCACTACTGACATTTGACCACGGTACCCAAGTTTGCAATGAAGGTCACATCTTGAATGCCTGTCATTGTAAAGGCCATGATCTTGGATTCTGCAAGTAGGCATATCTACATGCAATTCAGAGCTATATTCGCATCAGTTTATAACCTGGTCAATAGCTGAGATATGAAACACATAAACCTCCTTACCTTGTAATTTTGTAAAAAGCCTTTGATTTGAGGTGTAGGCTATCTTGCGAAGAGGGCCAACTACAAACTGCTGCAAAATATCCGTTTTTTACCAGTGCAGTAGCATAACTACTAATGAAAGCATGAAATCAAGGAGACTAAGGGTAGGAAACAACAATTAGCTCTTTTTGAAGCCTTGCTTCGCACAGAGCTCTTCAAATAGTTGAGGTCTTTTTAGCTCTTAATACATGAAATCAAGAATCAACATCTCTATATACTGCTCTAAAAGATTAAAAGACAGAGAGGTAATGAATTATTTCAATTTAGGGTGCAATCGGGGCCTATAAAAAAAAAAACACTGCAAAGAAAAGGTCTTGCTTGCTTGCTCTTCCCTTTTATCTCAAAGCCATGCTGATAATGAAAAAATCCAAATAATGTAGGCTATTAAATGGAAAGCATAGCCTTTGGAGAATAAAAATCAGGATCTTGCTAGCATCTGCCTCAGTTTTCTATGAGGACAAGCTTGGAAGTTCAAACTAACATATACTAACCCCTCTTCTGCTTCCCTAGTGCAATTAAACACCAATTTATGCTACAGCAAGGTACATGCACGTTAAAGACACTTGAGACAGAACCTAAGAACAAAACTGAACTAGTTAGTAATACACCTGCAATCGACAAGTTACTGTGCCCCCACCTTCTGTCCTGAAATTGTTTAACAGACCAACAAACCAAAGGAGGTGAACGAGACAATGCAAACACAAGTAGGTAGACAAACAGGCTTGCTGACCATATGAAAGGTCTTACAAAGCCTGGTGCCCCTGTCTTATTATTCCTACAACTCCCTCTACTTACAAGATTGCCACATTGCAGTTCCCTTGGTTTACTAATTCCAGTTCCTCTCCAATGCTGTTACCACCTCACTTGCTTCTACAGTATCTTGAGCACTTCCTGTGGTCTCCAGTACCTTCCATCTCACCCTTAGCTAGAATTTTTGGCCTGCACATACTCCCAAATTACAGCCACATTGCTGGACCCTGATGACTGGCTGCTGCTAAACTGAACTTAAAATAACTCATTTTTTCTTGCTTCTCTCGTAACATATTCTGACTTTCATCCATCCAAAAATACAAACTAAAAAAAAAAAAAAATCCAGGAAGAGACTTATTTCTATCACTTGATCAAATTTGGCCAGTATTAGACAACAGATTAAAAAAAAAATTAGGAAGGGGAAATAGGCTAAAGTTCCTAGCACACAGTCAAATGAACTGAAGCATTCTCTAATAGGTTACTGATCAATATACAGAAAAGAGAGCAGGGCTGAAACTGCAGTCTGAAAAACCGAAACTGCAGCTGTCAATTAAGGCACTCTCAGGGAAATTCTTAAGAAATCAAGACTCACAGGGGATCCTATTTGGGCTTTAGAATTACCAAGGTACAAAATCTCTTCAAGCTCTCACAGATGTTTCTACTGCCAAGTAATAGCTAGAAATCTCTTTTGTCTCCCAGGACTGCAATTTCAGCCTTAGGCACCTAAATTCCTGTTCCATTCCTCATTGGTAGGCACAAACCCTAAAGGTCATAATTTGACTCTCTGAGCAGGAACACACTCGACTAGCAGCTCACTAAATCAATACAGCCAGCTTTTCCAGGGGCAAGTTGGGACAGTGATGTACACCAAAATCTACTGAAGTCTTTGTACTCTACAGGGGACAGTAGTCAGAGGCTGGTGTGGCCCTCAGACTGTTTTCCAACCAGCAGCACAGCTCCTTACGTACATAAAGTTTGCGAAAGACATACTTTTATAAATTTTAGTACTGAAAAAGAAGAAGAGCTGTCTTCCATGTCACAGATGGTCTTCAATAACTTGAGATGGGAAATGTATTTGAGCTGTTCAAGGCTTGATTTCACGTTCCGCTATAATCAGCCTTCTTTTGTCTTCCATCGGAAGAATGCAGGAAAAGCTGAATGCATGGAATTACTTAGTGATTAGATTACACTTCCATATGACCTAAAAATCTTCAATCATATATCCTGCTCTTGTATCCAAGTTCTGTGAGAAAGTTTCTTACATTAATTTTCCTACTTAGTGAACTTACCCTAAAATAGGAACGGTTTTTCCAAGGAGACACAGCTGTTTAAAAGCTACAAATTATTTTCTCTTTAAAAACCAAAAGTAGCTATCAAATAATCTCTAAATATTTGATTAGCAGCATCTTACACACAGCAGAGTTCAAGATTTGAAGAAAGGTCAATTTTTCTATATAAAGGCTTAGGGAAATGACATATTGTGTCTGAAGCTCTGCTTAATCCAACTGTTTGTCTCGCCAAGCTAGTAAATAAATAAAGACAAAAGTCACTGTTGTGTACCAGTTAAAATGCTGCTTAAAATTAGAAGAAAGCTTTTGGAAAACAGCCTTTAACTCCAATAAATTCTAATAATGGAATGTTCCATGATACAATAGGCATGGGGTCAACTAAATGTGTGTCTTTTGCCAAAAAAACAGTAAAAGAAATGAAAGATTGGGATGATGGCAGCTAGTACATTAACAAAAGGGGCACTGTGTGGTACCCAAGAAAATACTACAGTAGCACGGCTCAGTAAATCTACAAAACTACTTCAACTGCTGTCTTTCCTATTAAATAGGAATAAAATATGCTATGCTTTGTTTAATAAACTGTGCCATTGCTAGATAATCTCCCTCCCCATTAAACTGGTAAACTCATTGTCTCTGTATTTTTTTTGTGGATTTTGGATTTCCATATATTCATATGACCCCTGTGTTAAAATGATATTGTCATAAAATCCTCATTTAATTTCTTGGGAATAATAGAGGATTTTGATATGAAAAATAGAATCAGACTCCCAGTTTTTCAAACATACAGACTACATATGAATTAATTTATTTAAGCAGTTGGTTGAATTTCTCAGCTTTGCCAACAGCTAGAATCCCGGTTCAAATTGGTGGGTTGCATAGATAAATTGAAACATTTTTAGAGTAAAGACTGAAAGAAATGGAGAGAGATTACAACTGTGGAAATTGCACATTAACAAAACAACCTGCCTTGTTTCAACATCAGTCTTTTGTTCATTCTTTCAGGAAATTAAAATATTATAAACAGGTCCCAAGTAAAACTTTGCAGAATGAAACACTGCCAGGAGCTGTGCAATCTAAAATACAATACTGCTGTAAAAAAACCCCAAACCAACAATGCTATAGGTTCTTAGTCTGTCTACAGCATTCTCTTGAAAGCTTTGAGATTTATTTTCACTTTGACAGATGTATTTTCCCCCATACATTTATAACTGAAGGTATGATGACTTACACATGCATAATAGAAATTTGTCTAAGGAAACAGTAATTCTGCATGATTCTAAAAGGCACATTGTGATAAGTTGCCTATACATCTTGTGCAAGGAAAAAAAAGTGAATTGTGTTCTTCTAGCAGTATGAGTCTCCAGATTATCCTCTTTGTAACCCCATGGCTTCAGGAAAACAGAACCAACAGATGAATGTGATTATTTTTATCCTGTGCCTTTCTTTCTAAATGTTTAACAAGTACCTTCCAGAACAGCATAAAAGTTGTAACACTAATACCCATCCACGGGCACAGGCTCACTCACTGCTACATGTGATCCTGTGATGTGTCTCAGCAATTGAAGACACTCCACTGCTCAAAGTCAAAAGAATCTCAGCTAGAGGTTTGTTTGAGTCACATGTCAGTTTCTAAGCATTTCAAGGTCTGTTCATTGCATGTATGATCAGCTTTAAAATGGAACACAAGAACACTCTGCCTCCACTTAAAAAAAAATACTGTTGTCACAGGAACTTTAAGGGGGGAAGGAGCATAGGAATAGGGAGCTTTGCTTGCTCCTGTAACATTTTTATGGTATAAACTACACCTGGAGATCCCCTGCACCCTACAATAGCTTAACGATGCCTTATACACCTGTAACCAGACTAAGTTTATTCACTGGTCTTATTCTATGACCCTGAGAAGATAGTGAACAAAATCTCCTATAAACATCCATGGGTATCAGGAAAGTTTATTGTACACTCTCACTGACTTAGAAATGAGCATAAAATTAGACTTACTGGCAGTCTTGATGTACAGGTACCTTTAAATCAGGCTTCCTTTAAAAAACACCCAATAAAACAAAAAGGAAAAATGAATTAAAAAAAAAAAAGTAATACACAAAGAAAGCTCTTTACTTGGCTGAAACTTTTGGGCCTATTTAGATCAACTGTTGCATTAGTTCTTTTCCTAGGACCATTTATGCCAAAGGTCGTGAGGAAAAGAAGAAAGACAAACCTTATTATTGATGATGGCTTCAGAATCATCAAAGACAAAATCTCCATCATAGCTGTTAGCAAAACAGAGGAAGGAAATTAACGCCACAACCATTTTAGCCCAGTACGATGGAAGGAGGAACCATGATACATCATGGTCCAGATTAGGTTCCATTTGTGCCATTCTGTGAAATGCTTGTTCCAAGTTGGGAGCTTCAGCATTATGTTGGTTGAAAATCTGGAAGAAACACATACAAATGCACAGTTACAGCTCTAATTCACTAAAAAAGAATTTTAAAAGGAAAGCTGGGTTGAGAGAGGAGATGAAGCTTTATACAACCTTCCATTTTTTCTCTCAGTGCCTTTCATAGTTACTGGAACATACCTAAACATAATTTTGTACTTCAAATGGGAAGGTAAAGGCAGAATTTCTCATGGTTGGAGCACAGAGATAAATACAAGAAATTCTTAGATGTTAAGGTAAAATTTTGGCACGGGCAAATTCTAAAACCTAGAGCAAATCACTGTTTTTCTGTTTCTTACTGTTATTTTCAAGTTACACAAACAGAGGCATCAGAGGGACTGCGCAGCATTTATAAAGTTCTGTAGAAAATTATAAACACTATAATTTCCTTCCACATTTGAAAAGCAACCATCATCAATTGCCAAAAGAGCTCAACTCTCTTCAGTTAATCAAATTAAAGGACCTAGTCTTACACATTCCTCCATGCAAGGAATTCATACAAACATCACAGATAGCCATATGGAGATAGCAGCTAATGGACTAGGCCCTGAATCTCAACAATTCAAGCAATGAGACAACAAGAGCCATAGAATTAAGACGGGACTAGTGTTCACTAGATCACTCTGCACACCTCAAGAACAGTTGAAATTCCACTGCTGTATTCACGGGCTCATGAGGCTGTTGAGGCAGATGAAAAAGACCCTGCAATCCAAGCACACTGAATGATACATCAATGTGGAGGTACTAAGGCTGGAGGTTTACACCCATGAGCCACTTTTAGTTGGATGGGTCTCTTTGAATGCTCCAGAGCCAGCTTTCTGTCTGGACTATTATTCTGCCTCCGTTTCTCGGGTGCTCAGACACTACTGTGAGTGGTCTTATTATCAAGTGCTGGTATAAACAGCAAGGGAAGGAGGTTATGAATGGAAAACTGCAGTAAAAGCCAGGCAGAATATGAATTTTTTATTTTGTAAGCCTGAAGAATGATAGGCACATATAGTAGCCTATCTTCAGTTTCTTTTATTTTTTTGCTTATTAAATCAACTGTTGCACTCCTGAAAATATTGCATTTAATATCTTCATACAGGAAAATAGAAAATGTAGAAAAACAGCTCCAGTGCACCCCTGAATACGTTGCATTTAATGTCTTTGTACGGTCTAGGAAAACAGCTCCAATGATTTGGCTTCTGGAACAGAGCTGACCATTAGAGCTGCCACAGTAACTGCTCTGTATCTTTCTCTTTTTGCAAAACTACATTCCGGTGTCCGCATATTCCCGATTCCTGCACACATACGTGCACAGGGACAGGCAGTACACCCTGCCACACCAGTGCCCCTCCTTGCTTTGGGGACCATATGGCGCTGCTCCCAAATTCAGATAAAGTCAGTAACCTGGAGCTGTGCAACCTGAGAGGCTGGAGCTCCCTGGCTGACCAAAGCAGCTGCTTTATGAGCAAAATCTTTTCTCAGAGTAGTTCACCCTTGTGCTCGTAGTTTGACGGAGACAAAGAGAGAAATCGTGGCTGTTAACTGAGGGAAGTGCACGGCGTTGCTCCCAACAGCACGGATACAGCATCAATACGCACCACGCAATTAAAATATTTAATCTAGTCAAAATTCATTTCGCCCTGAAAGTTTCTTCCATTATGCTTGCTCTATTTATCCGGCGCAGAGCTGCTGCCAGCCCTCTTCCCCCCGGTCCAGGAGGCCGGTCCGTCGGGGGCTCCCTTCCCAGGGCAGCGCGGTGACCGCACGGGCGGTGCGAGCACCCACGAGGGACCGCCACCTCCCCCGGAGCGGCGCACACGCCGCTGCCCAGCGGCACGCGGAGAGGGAGGGCGCCTCACCGCCGCCCTCTCCGGGGAGAGCCGAGCCCGAGCCGACCCGGAGAGCGCCAGCCCCACACCGCGGGCACCTCCGCGGCGGGGCGGGCACGGTGCGTCCCGCCGGAGAGCGCCGGCGCCGCGGGGGTGCCTCGCACCCAGGCTGGCACTGGCCGTGAGCGGAGCCCCGCAAACTTGGGGGCGTCCCGGGCACTCGGCGGGCGGTCCCGGGGAAGGCGCCGGC